>ML392742.1:0-14386 GCA_005239525.1 Nicotiana knightiana | reverse complement strand
CCGCAAAAAAAGTAACTTTTTTTGCGGGGTGGGGTGGGGGATGGGGGTGGGTGATGACGAAAAAGAAACTTTTTTGAGAGAAGGCATGAGGTGGGATTAGGTGGGTGGGTGTGGGGTGAGTGGTGGATTGGTGAGGGTATGGAATAGGGTGGGGAAGCTTGAGAATGAGTTTTAGAAAATGTTTTCCCTTCTTTTGATAAGGAAAATTTTTTACTCTAATTGGAGGAAAATGAGTTGATAAGGAAAATGTATTCCAAGACATTTAAGCCAACCAAACATGAAAAAGTTGAAAATATTTTCTTGTAAAACAAGTAGTGATCTTATTTATTTTCTGGTATTTGGTACATAAATTAAAGAAAATAACTTCTCAAGAGTATTTTTAAATAATTTAGATACGATTAACATAAAGCCATAAACTTTCGAATCAATAACCTTCCGAACCCACAAGTTTCATAAACTTCCGAACTGCTAAACTTTCGAACCGCAAAATTTTGAACCTGTAACTTTATAATTTCTAAATCCGTAAACTTCCAAACACATAAACCTCCGAACTCATAACTTTAGAACTTGTAATTTCGAACCTGTAAATCTAAAGATGAAAAACCTAAAACTTAAAATATATAAAAAAGAATATTTTTTCTCGGGGAAGGGTGTAGAAAAAATGAAAAAATAAAATTTGAAATTACAAAAAAAAAGTATTAAAAATAATATTTTTTGTGCAGGGTGGGGGCCAGTAGGGGTGGGTGGTGCAGAAAAACGAAAAAATAGAAATTTAAAAATTACAAAATAAAGTAAAAAAAAACTTTTTCTACAGGGTGGGGGTAGGGGGTGGGGTTTGGGAGTGGGGGTGCAGAAAAATAAAAAAACAGAAATTTAAAATTACAAAAAAAAACAAAAAAAAGTTGAGAGGGAAGGGGGTGAGGGGAGGAGGAGGAGGAAGGGAGCAGGGTGGGTGGTGACGAAAAAAATCTGAAATTTAAAAAAGAGAAGAAGACCTTTTGGTGGGAGAGATGGGGGGTGGGGTTAGGTGGGTTGGTGAAGGTGGAGAAGGTTGAGAAGGAGTTTTGAAAAATATTTTCCCTTCTCTTGATAAGGAAAATATTTTTTCATCCAATTGGAGAAAAATGAGTTAATAAAAAAAATATTTTCTAAAATATTTAAACCAACCAAACATGAGAAAATTAGAAAATATTTTCCGACCCCCACACCAAAACACACCCATAATCTCTATAGTGATACACTTCCCGTGTCCTAATATATGCTATATCCCATTTGAAAAAGAAAAAAAAAACAAAGTAGGAGATGAAGTAAATATTTTTAAAAAAGCGAATTCAAAACATGGAAATAAAGTTGATTTTTGAAAGAATTTGAACTTCTTTTTAGAATGAGTGAAAATAGACACAGTTTTAAGAGTTCAAGAAAAGAATGAGTTTTTTTTCTACACATATGATCCTTTAATTATTTTTTACTAATAATATCAGTTTTTATTTATTCTATAAATAACAGATCTTTTTTTTACAAAGTTAGCATATTTGAAAGATTATGTGAAGGATAAAAGATAAATTGCCTCCACAGACCACAATTAAGGAATCCCGTTAAATAAGAAATTTAATACTACAGCTCTCTCTTTACCTCTCTCTCTCGTTTGGGGGNGGGGTGGGGAGCGGCTTTGGCCATTTTTAAATCTACACAAAATCTTAAATTCCACATAATATTTTACTCCTTTGCTTTTGCTATTTTATTTTACTAGTCTTAGAGCGCTATTTTGTTAGATATTACATGTGGAATGATGTGGCTGCCATGATAAGTCACGTGGATCAATAAAATAGCGATAGTTGGACAGGTACTTTGAGAGAGATACGAGTCTAAACAAATACGAGCAAATCACTCACGAGATGATTAGAAACGGGTGCTCGAGTCTCTTTAAAGAATTGAAGAGACACCGACGAGATGAATCTAGACAGAAAAAGGGGTTGATTCATAGATCTTCAATTTAATAAGCTCAAACGTTACAAAATCTCCACGAAACAGTTACGATTACCAATTATAACGTTTCATTAATGATATTAATGATCATTATGACTCAATCATTAAGAGGAGTAGACATTGTACTTGATGGTCCCTATAAAAGGGAAAGAAATGTAATTTGTATGGACACATTCTGATCACTATTGGAATATATTTACTTTCTTGTGCTTTCTATTGGTCACTCTGCCATTTTCTATTCTTATTTCCTTTATTATTTCTGAGAGAATATTGGAATTCTTGATTATCAGTAGCCCGAGTACTTCTAAAAATAAACTTTGATTGAGAATCTAATTATTTAATTAAATAAATTGGTTCCGTTGCCGGGAATCTGATAATCTTTTCTTCGTTTCCAAATTACTCTTTCTCAGCTGAATCATGTCAAACGTCAATGAAAACAACCAATCACAACGTAAATGAGCTAAACGACACAAAATGAAGCAGAAATGGGAAAACAGAACTAAACTCTGGGAACGACCGGCTGAGTCGTTACACTTGGAGTCAAGCTTATGACCACGAGCGGGGGGGGGAGGGGGGGGGGGTAAATAGATGACCAAGCCAAGCATTAATTTCTTCATTTTGAACTTCTTGGATTTCATGTGAGGAATGTCATTTTGCTTTCTTGTTCCCTCAAATTGTAAAATGTATGGCCTTTGCCTTTCCTCCTCGCCATCCCTCATTGACTCGTGTAGTTCAATTCCCATATCACCACACAAATCCAATGTTGAAAAGTGCTTGGAATGTGACATCAACCCTCCAAATAGCAGTTCTTCCCGGATTTTGACATACTTTATTTCCCCCAGACTAGAGTTAATCTCAACCATATTTTCAATTACACAGGTTGACTCTAATTCCTCATTTTTCTTGGCATCACTAATACTCATGGAGTCGGTTGGCGGATGTTCAATTCTTGATTACTCGAAGTAAAGCTCACTTTCTCCCTCGGAGTTGGACTCTTCTTGACCTTCTTCCAAACTTTCAAATAGATAGGCATAATGAGCCTCAACCAATGATTTTATTTGATCCTCCTAAGTGCGGATATGCTCATCATTTTGAGTCACACCTTGTTTCAAGTCCTCGAGTGCAAAGTTTTGCTTCTCCTCATTTTCAAGAATGGCCTCCAACATGAGCATCATCTTCTCATTTTGAGCATTTGAGAAGTCTTCTTGGTTTGGATCAAGTGCCAAGGAAGGATTTTCGGCTTCCACATCTAATGAAATTTTTTGGCTATCATTAAATTCCGAGGTTTTTTGGACCTCTAAAGCTTCAAGCATTTCTTCCATTTGTGAGTGCAACCTTTCAAGTGCTAAGTCATTTTGGAGACTATTCTGCAAAAGCTCCTCCAAGGCATTTTGCTCTTTGTTTCCTTTTTCAAGTAAGCATTCCATCGTGAGCTTGAACTCTACATTTCGGCCATGATCAATTTCTTCCACTTCCTCGTCCCTAAAATTTTCATCACAAAAACTAGAATCATCATAGCGGGGTTTTGGGGAAGGGACGGACAAATAAGCACAATCATACCAATGACCATTTTGGCGACCACACTTATCACAAATACTCCACTCATGGGTTTGATATTGTGCGTACAATCAGGCCCCGGGAGAATTTAAATAATTTTACCACGAGTGTGGTCCTCCACAATAAGGACAAGGGTCATCAAAGTATGAACAACTACCATCGGACCAATTTTCATTATATGACACTATTGTTTTTAATCAAAAAGTAAGAAAATAAACAAGAAAAAAACAAGAAAAATAGACCAAGGTAAGAAAGATAATTACACAAATATTCACAAGTTTGGATCAAAGCACTTACGCTTATTTCTCAAACAACCTAAATTACGCCAAATTGTTCCTCGGCAACGGCGCCAATTTTGATGACGTCGAAATCCACTATTAAAAATTAAATGGACACGGTCGCATGAAATATAAAATACCCAACTATGAGTCGGGGTCGAATCCCACAGACAACAATATTTAGGAAATTAGGAATGTAAGAGAATTATCACTTATTGTGCAATGCCAAACACTTAGAATTTGGTTTAGAAAATATTGTGGCTAAATGCGAAAACGTAAACTAACTTAGAAAGCAAGTAAAATGATCAATGGGTACAAGTATGGATGCGTTGGTAATTACACTCAAGTAACGATCAAATGTATTTTACGATTTTACAAATATGAGCGAGTTTATGTTAATTAGCCACAGATAACAATTCTCAATTAGCTTCTTCCGAAGACTAACTAGACTTCCTAATTGAATTATCCCTAACACAATTAAGAAATTAAGCACACCCGTATATCGCTACAAGTAGTTCAATCTTATTCCTAGGTAGAATCTATAAAATGAGGGTTAAAGCCTCAAGTTCTTGTTAATTAATCTTTCCCAACCCCAAATTATCTTTCCCAAAATGTATTCAAAGTAAATGGGTGAGTCCTAGGGTTAGCTAATCCCTTTGGAAACATTAAAGAACGAGAATAATTAAAAAATAACTCACTTCATAAATAAATAAAAATCATTCAATACATAAGCACAACAAGGTATTTAATCCACACATTAAATATGACTATTTCCATAAACAAGATTTAAGTGTTGGAAATAAATAGTACAGACTTAAATATTCAATACAAAGCAAGGAAATGAAGAAATGAACATAAATGGGTAAGAAATTCTAGACCACCAACTTCAAATCTTCAAGACCCAAGTATGTGTGTAATAACCCTAGCTTTCAAAACTTGTTCTCTATCCAAAGATGTAAAAGATTTGGCCAAAGATATTTTACAAATGAGCTAAGTTGAGTATTAAATGGTTTAGGACCAAAAAAAATATAAAATGACAAAATTATCCAGAACTGAAGCACGATTTTCGCATTTGCGAAGCATTGTTCGCATTTGTGAACATTGACTTTCTTGTTGACTTTCGCAAAATCGACAAGGACTTCGCATTTGCGAAGTTTGACTATCTGGTTTGCCTTCGCATTTGCGAGGTCTTTTATCGCATTTGCGAGCTATGCTTGATTTAGGCATGTTTCGCATTTGTGATTTATTTCTCACAATTCCCTGGGGCTGCCTTCTTCGCATTTCCCACAAATGTGTCGCAATTGCGACACCTGAGGCCATTTTCCAGATTTTCTTCTTTTCAACATCTATTTGACTCGCTTTCACTTGGTTTCTTCATGATCACTTCTAAATCACAGAGAACCTATAAAATAGAAGAAATGACATTAAACATATGATTTTTTCACTCAAACATAGCAAAAATGTAGGTTTACAGGCAAGATACGTTGGTAAAATACCAACTTATCAGCGAGGCAGGTGACGTGGGATCACCCCCGGGTATGTGCGTGGTAAGGTTATTCGGTGATTTAATGGATTTTGGAACAACTCTTGGCACATTCGAGGACGAACATGTGTTTAAGTGGGGGAGGATGTAACGACCTGGCCGGTCGTTCCGAGAGTTATAGCCCTGTTTCCCCCATTTCTGCTTCATTAGTTGTTCAACTTTATGGGTTGGTTGGTTCGGGTTTAGAGTGATCTTGGAGAGGAATGAGACTCTTAGTCTCTTAATTTGGATATTTAGTTGGAAAAGTCAACTGGAAGTTGACTTATGAGTAAACGATCTCGGATTAGGGGTTTTATGGTTCGGATAGCTCCTTTAGGTGATTTTGGGCTTTGGAGTGTGTTCGGAATGTAATTTGGAGGTCTGTGGTAGAATTAGGCTTGAATTGGAAAAATTGGAAATTTGGATATTTTCGGTCGGCAGTGAAAAATTTGATATCGGAGTCGGGAATAGAATTCCGGAAGTTGGAATAGGTTCGTAGCATCATTTATGACGTGTGTGAAAAATTTCAAGTCATCCAAAATTTCACGTTGGATGGCGCTAAGACTTGTAGAATTTCTATATTATTATGGATTATATATTTTTGTATTAGGAAAGGGAAAGAATAGTTTAAGTTCATAGAAAGTCTCTTTAGAGTAAATATTTGAGATGTGGTACCTTTGGGGTGCTTAAGAGATATTTAGCTGCTTATGAGCCTTAGGGAAATGTGGTTATGTGTTAGGGTCTAGCGTGGTGATTTCTGGTTGAGGATTTGGTACTATGGTAAGGAGAAGAGTCCATTTGAAGGTAATTTAGAAGAGACTCGGATAAATGGGACAGCTTGGTAGTAGGTTGAATCAGCATAGTAATGGGTAAGATTGGTTCCTGATGTGCTTATGATATGGTGAGTTTCCATACGTGATTCATGGCAATGCTCTTGGGTTTTGACGGTCTGCGTATCTTAGTTGAGTTTGAGGGATTCAGTCCTGATAGGTTAGTTCAGAGGGTTCTTGATGGCCTTTACATAGTTGAGATGTATATTTCTTACTGGTGCGTGGGGCATGGGGCGTATTGTAATTTTCTCCAGAATAAAAAAAATCAAATGGAAAGTTCCTAGATGATTGAGTAGATAGTTGCTTGCGACTCAGAGTGGATCTTGAGGTTTGTTGTATCTTTCATATGGTGGCGTAATAGGTGCGATGTGTGGTGTAATATTGAGATTGCAGGTGCAAGGTCACGATGAAGGAAGGTTCTAAATTCTTAGGTAGCATGGACGATTTCAGATGATCATATAGATGATGTTACTTTTAGATATGGCTCGATGAAGGTGTAAGTTTCGGAAGAGGCATTGTGTCTTGATTTATGGATACTTCATTGGTGTGGCAGCACTCTCCTTGTTGGTCGGCTGCGAGTATTCAAGTTCGTCCTTGTAGCACATACAGATTGTAGGGGTATTCCTCGTGGTGTGATCGTGTATTGGAGAAGTATTAGACATTCAGGCAACGGAGTTGAGATCGGGTATGGTGATTTGTGTACTCTATGGATTTGGAGCCTGGGAATTCTAATGAGTAGATGATTTCATAGTTGTGGGTTATGGAGACTTAGCCAAGGCTAGTCAGAGGATAGTGTGTGTTGTGATTCAGTCATTATGGACCTTCGGAGGGTCATTTGTCTATTATGTATAACCGGATTGATTTGGGCTTTATTAGTAGGCCCAATGGGGATATGTGTTTTACACCGAGTCGGATTGATTGGCCCAATAGTGCTATTGTGAGGGGCATGCCAATTAGTGGTTTTTGGGCTTATCTATGTTCTGGGAGGATTTATGAGTTACTCTTCTTTGTTACGAAGAGCTGCGATTCGTTGGTTTTAGGCACACATGGTGCGGTTCTATTGTGGTCTTATAGCAGAATTTGAGTGATTGGGTATTGCAGGATTGAGGCATATTGGTTATGTTCTTTCGGGTTTCGTGTGGCATTGTGTCAATTGATTCTCCGTGTTCATGGTAGTGCACTTTGAGTATTCGACGTTGAATTTCGCGTGGCTATTGATTTTAAGCAAGGCGGAGCGAGGTATATAATATGGACCAACATTCGGATGGGGGTCATGCATTGCAGCGAAGTATGTTGAGATATGACCCTTTTGTGTTAGATTCGTGTGTTTGTGTTATGCAGTGTGTGGGGAGTTCCTGGTTTGCGTTGGGGTGATACCCGTTGATCTTGCGGGGCAATTTCCTTGTTTGATGTCATTTATCATGTTTGAGTTCATTTGGGATGTTGCTTATTTGTGCACGGACTGCACGGGTTGTGGCTTTAAGCTATATTGATGCGTCACATCACTAGAGTGGTTATGGTAGATGAGATGAGGTCGTCGGACCTAGAATGGGTGCTACCGAATCTGGTTGCGGCATATTTGGGAGGATATTGATGTTGATCGACTTAGAAATTTTGCTATATTTCTTGTCGAAGAAAGGGAGTTCAATCACTTGTTGATCCGACGAATGGTTATAGGTTTTTGCGCGTTTCTTTCATCATTGGTAGTATATGAAGGTGTTAGAACGGGTCTCTATTGATAATAGGGTCATTACCGGCATTGGGTTGCTTGAGCAACTGTTGTGATTAGAAACTATCGCTATGGGTATTTGAGTTATGTGGGATATCATGTGATTTCGTCTTGAGTTATGGCTATGGTTGGATACAACTTGTTCAGACTTATACAATATGTGGATGAGTGATTCTGATCTTATAGAAGAGTTCGGATGTGGAAATTGGACTCTAAGGCTTATGGGTGAGGTTGGATGAAGAAATTTCATATGTGTTGTGTTATCGGATCTATGCGGGGCAGGGTGATGTGGGATCACCCCCTAGTATGTGCGTGGTAAGGTTATTCGGCGATTTGATAGCTTTTGGAACAACTCTTGGCACGTTCGAGGACGAACGTGTGTTTAAGTGAGGGAGGATGTAACGACCCGGCCGGTCGTTCCGAGAGTTATAGCCCCGTTTCTCCCATTTTTGCTTCATTATATGTTGTTCAGCTTTATTCTGTTGCATCAGGTTGGTTGGCTCGGGTTCGGAGTGATTTTGGAGAGGAATGAGACACTTAGTCTCTTGATTTGGATATTTAGTTGGAAAACTCAACCGGAAGTTGACTTATAAGTAAACAATCTCGGATTAAGGTTTTTATGGTTCAGATAGATTCATTAGGTGATTTTGGACTTCAGAGTGTGTTTGGAATGTAATTTGGAGGTCCGTGGTAGAATTAGGCTTGAATTGGCGAAATTGGAAATTTGGAGATTTTCGGTTGGCAGTGGAAAATATTATATCGACGTCGGAATGGAATTCCGGAAGTTGGAATAGGTTCATAGTGTCATTTGTGACGTGTGTGCAAAATTTCAAGTCATTTG
This sequence comes from Nicotiana knightiana, assembly GCA_005239525.1. Taxonomy (NCBI): domain Eukaryota; kingdom Viridiplantae; phylum Streptophyta; class Magnoliopsida; order Solanales; family Solanaceae; genus Nicotiana; species Nicotiana knightiana. The sequence continues at coordinate 5,643 of ML392742.1, read as the reverse complement.
GACGTGGTTTCGTTGGTTTCGGCATCGTTGTCGAATTTCGGAAGTTTAGAAATCTTTAGGCTTGAATTCGATATTAATTCGGTGTTTTGGGTGTTCCGAGGGTTCGACTAAGTTCGTATAGGGATATGTGACCTGTTGGTGTAATTGGTTGAGGACACGAGGGCCTCAGGATGACTTCGTATGGTTAACGGGGAGTTTGAACTTGGTAATGCAGCTGAAGCTGCTGAGTTTTGTGATAACCGCACATGCGGTTAGGGGTCCACAAGTGCGAGGCCGCAGAAGCGGTAAGGAAGTCGCGGATGCGGAAAGTGAGGGCCAGGAGAGGAGTCGCAGATGCGGGGAAGTATCCGCACCTACGAGCCCGCAGGTGCGAGAATGTGGCCGCATATGCAAAATTTTGAGGAATAAGTGGAACCCGCACCTGCGATGGACTTTCCGCAGGTGCGGCATCGCAGAAGCGGTTATTTGGACTGCAAATGCGGTTTTGCTGGGCAAAAAGGTATAAATTGGACCCTTCACGAATTTTGGTCATTCTTCACAATTTCAGCTCGACTTTTTGAGCTTTTGGAGGGTTTTGAAGAGGTATTCAAGGGGAAACTCGTTGAAGTAAGGTTTTTGAACTTAATACTCGTATCTATGGTGAATTTCAGTTGATTAAGCATGGAAATTGTAGAAATTAGGGGTGAAAATTGGGGAAATTAGGGCTTGGAATTGGAGACTTTAAATTGGGTGATTGAGGGGTCAAATGAGATTGGATTTTGGTAAATTTGGTATGTATGGTCTCGTGAGTGAATGAGGTTTCTAGTTTTGTATTTTTTGTCAAATTTTGAGACGTGGGCTCGGGGGTCGGGTTTGGCCAATTTCGGGAATCTTGGTTTGATTTGATAATTGTATGTGGGATTTGTTCCTTTAGCATATATTAATGATATAATACTGATTTGGATAGATTCGGGACGATTTGAGGCCGAGTCGAGCGGCAAGGGCATTACAGAGTAGTGTTTGGCTTAATTGAGGTAAGTAACGATTGTAAATCTAGACCTAAGGGTCTGAAACCCCGGAATTTCGTACTATTTCACTACATTGAGGTGACACACATGCTAGGTGACTGGCATGTGGGCGTGTACCATTAGGGATTGCGACTTGGTCCATCCGTAGAAACTATAGAGTTGCATAATTTGATTACGTTATGTAATTTGCTATATGTTTTAGAAAGAATTCTTATAATTTGGGTTGAACGCCATGTTTGGTGCCTTGTGCCGGACTGTTTGGACCCTCAGGGGTATTTTATACTATCCTCATACTGTTTTGATTTGAAAGCATATCCTCAGTCATGATTTTCCTGTTTACTGTTTAATTCAATTTTATTACTCTATTTTAAAATATTTGAAAGATGTTTTGGGCTGAGTCCCTTGATTTTATTGAAATGCCCGAGTGGCTTGTGAGGTTGATGACTGAGTGAGGCCGAGGGCTTGATTGTGAGGATATATATAGATCGGGCTGCATGCCACAACAATCAATATATATATATATATATGTGGATCGGGTTACATGCCGCAACGTTATATGGAACGGGCTGCACGCCGCATCGATATAGCGCTTGGGCTATAGGAGCCGCTCCAGAGTCTGTACACCCCCAGTTAGCAGGTACCTACTGAGTGTTAGTGCTGAGTAATGAGTGTTCAATGATGAGTGATTGAGAGGCTTGCCCATGGGGCTGTTTATGAGTGGTGTTTTGCTCCAAGGGGCTTGTTTATGAAATCATTATTTTCACGCTATTCTTTTATTGAGCAAGTGATGCAAATATTTTTATATGGTTTCCATCGAAACTGGAGTTTTTTGAGGTATTTTGACTCGAGCACTGATTTGACAATTGTTGTTTCACTGAGACTTTATATTATGAACTTTATGTGATTTTACTGCTCTTCACTGCACTCAGCTTTTATTTATGACTATTACTTACTGAGTTGACGTACTCACATTACTCCCTGCACCTTGTGTGCAGATTCAGGTGTCACAATACGCACGAATGTGAGTTGAGATATCCTCAGCTGTTGTCGGAGTTTAGCAAGGTAGCTACATGGCGACCGCAACCCTGCTCTTCTCCCTCCTACTCTTTCAGTAGATTATTTTATTACACTCTTCTTGTCTTTTGAGTGGACTGTATCATACTTGTATCATAGATGCTCATGACTAGTGACACCCGAGGTCAGGTCGTTGGTTTATAGCTGTTTATTTTTACTTGTTTGAAATTGTTTAATGACAGATTTATGATGAAAATTTTCTTTAAAAAAATTGTTGAAGAGGATTTTCGTATGTTCTGTATAAGTAAATTGGCTAGCCTAGTACTGTGATAGGTGCCATCACGAAGGGGTAGTTTGGTTCGTGACAACAGAAGCGAAAGGAGAAGCCGCATAAGAGAGATTCATCGCATGTGCAATCGCTGGACCGTATAAGCGGCCTTCACACCTGCGTGCCAGCCTCCCCAGATGCGAGCAAGCTCCCAGGCCTCCATGACTGCAGAAGCGGAGCCGTACATGCGCTCCAAAGTGTCACAGGTGCGAAACACCAGAAACATACCTACACAAAATTATGAAAAACATCCAAAACTCGACCGGAACACACCCGGGGCCCCCGGGACCCCATCCAAGCATACCAATAAGTTGTATAAACTAACACGGACTCGCTCGGGTCCTCGAATCACATCAAACAACAACGAAGCTACGAATCACACCATGAATCGAACTTATGAACTTCTAATTCTTCCAACTTCTAAAACTCGTACCGAAACCTATCAAACCAATCCAGAATGACGTCAAAGTTTGCAGACAAGTTCCAAATAACATAACGGAGTTGTTCCAACTCTCGGAATCACATTTCGACCTCGATATCACCAAAGTCAACTATTGGTGAAACCTCTCCACTTTCCAAACTTCAATTTTCGCTGAAATATTTCAGATCATCCTACGAGCCTCCAAAATAAAGTCCAGACGCACACCTAAGTCCAAAATCATCCTCGAAGCTGTTCAAGACCTTATGCCGCTGAACAGAGCTTAAAATTTTCAAGACGATTGGCCGGGTCGTTACAATTTTTTTCTATTTATCACTCAACATGTCTGTTAATTTAAGTGTTAGTTTATTATTTATATGTTACTTTAATATAATATATGTTAGTTTTATTAATTCATATGTTAGTTTTATTATTTTACATGTTAATTTTATTATTTATATGTTTGTTTGTTACTTACTTATTTTTGACTATAATAAAATTAAATAATTAATTATCATAATTATACAAGATTTAATTATTAAATATTCATGTAATAATACTTAGTCCGGAAAATATTTTTGTTTTCTCATGTTATTTCCTTACGATCGTTGACTAAAATTAGATAGAGTTTATGTTTGAACTATCAACTTTTTTGACATATTTTTGGGTATAAGAGATAATTAAATGATTAATTTCAATAACTATAAGGATACTACGCTATAGGAAACAACATTTTACAACGCTAAAAAGGTAGTACATTACAAATACAAGTACTGTATTAGGCCACAAGATACCACTAGAGGGAACTAAAGTAACAATTTTTTTTTTTACAAGTCTTTAAGCAAACAAATAATATAAATCGGATAAAAGCAACAAATAAATTTAATCACAAAACATTCACGAAAATACATATACCACAGTAAAAAGTAACTAATTAATATTTTTTTAACAACTAATAATAATTTCTCTATTTTTACTAATTTTTTAGCACACCAATATCATAGCCCGTATAAAAATAACAAATTAGTTAAATCGCAAAACAATCACAAAACAACATAGAACACATTAAAAACAACTAATATGCATTTTTATACGAGTTTTAACAAAAACTAAGTCGGAATACCTCGATTTTAAGTTTTTGGAAAATTGAATATTTGGTGATTTGGAGCTGAAAAAAGCAAACCACTCCGAGAAAACGCCTTAGCTAGGACGTGAGACCGAAAATCTACACTTTTTGTGTGGGGGGTGGGGGATGGGGGGTGGGGGAGGGGAGTTCTGATTTGGTGGGGAAGGGAAATGGACAGCTTTTTATGCGGGTATAGTGTCTTTTATTAAGGCGCTATATTATAGCGCGGTAATAAAAGGTGATATACCTTCCCGTCTTTTCAACTTCAACTATAACGCTCATTTAACGGCGCTATACCTTAACGGGCAAACGACTGTTAAGGTATAGCACTCTTTAAAAGCGCGTTATACATATTTTGGTTACTATCTTTTTCTTCCACACATTTCGGAGGGGGAAGTGCACAGTTAGCCAGTAATAAGTAGGGGTGGGCGTTCGGTCGGTTCGGTTCGGTTTGATGAAATGCGGTTCGGTTATTCAGTTTTCGGTTTTGTGAATATAGTAACCGAAACCAAACTGAAACAAGTTCGGTTTTGGAATTTCGGTTCGGTTTATTTTGGGTCGATTTTCGGTTTGAACATTATCATAGNGTTTGAACATTATCATATTGGGTTGGGCTTCTTCTACGTAAAAATTGGACTAGTTTGTTGGTTTTTTCCAAAATCTATTCTTTTATTACATAGTCATAAACAATCAGTATGTAGTTCAAAATTTGATACCATCCTTTTTGGTGTTTCTTCAGATGGACAAAGTTGCAATACTTGGAGATGCAATCATGCAATCAACTATATAAATAAATTGCAAGAAAATGTGAAGTTATATCAAGCTGAACTCAATGAAGTAGCAGCACAAGTTTCCAACAATCAAAGTTCTGAACTGGTTCTTTGACTCTATCAGACATGAGTGAAATGTCCAAAGTTACTGGACAAGTTAATGAGAAAACACAAATTTCACTTAATACAACTAAAACGACAAGAATGGAGGTGTTTGAAGTTGCTACACTTCTTAATTCCACTGTCCACAAACAGTTTACAATTCCACTTCCACGGTTCCACCATATACTTTATAGTATTTTAGTTCAACACTACTAGTAGTTACAACCAAAAGAGCATTTCATTATTTACATTATATAACCAAAAAACAGCCCCTGCTACTCTAGTCCAGCACTACTACTACAGTCTACATGACACCAGCAGTCCAGGCGTCCAACACTACTAGTAGTCCAATTTTTACGCAGAACACATTTGCTCCAGCACCAAAAGCAGCCCCTGCTAGTCTGCTACAACACCATCAGTCAAAACATCTTCGTACCTATGTAAAGTGAAGAAGGTACTGTGATATTCATAGCTCAAAAATGAAGGTACTATGAGAAAAGTTCAAAAATAGTTGAATCTTACCACACATGCCACAGGTTGCAACTATATGTCAATAATAGTTGAATCTTTTGCACAATTAGCCAAATCTAAGGAAAATATTGAAGAAAACTTTGTCATGCATTAGTGTTAAATAAACTATTTGTAATATAATAAATGCAAAACACAAATAATTACCAAGTTCCAGTTGTTCTAGATACTCCAAGTCTTCCTCAACTTTAATAGGAATAGGTTCACTTCTAAGCCAATCTTGAAGACAAATAAGAGATTACACCAGTTTAGGCGTCAACGAACTCCTGAACGGGTCAAGAATGCGTCCTCCCGTGCTGAATGCACATTCGGATGCAACACTTGAAATAGGAATTGCTAACACATCACGA
>ML392735.1:29731-52661 GCA_005239525.1 Nicotiana knightiana | reverse complement strand
TATATATATCGCACCTCATTTGTGCTTGAGTTTTGTAAGCATATGGCTTTATCAGTCTCCCCAAAATGGCATTATGCACTTAGCGTGCTTATGATCGATATTCAGTAATCTATGTAATAGTGAGCGATCCAGCTCCGTGTATATTTCCTTATGTGAGTTTTATGATGGGATCCGGTGGCACGCCGCCATGTGTATGTTATTTGTATCGGGTTTCACGCCGCAACAGTGTGATGATGAGAAGGGTTAATATGTATTTATTTTTCCTATTTTTTATTTCCTATTTTCTGAGAAAAGTTCATATTAGTTGGGTGAGTTGAACAGTGCCTTCCTAAGTCATTTCTTATTTATCATGTTCGAGTCATGGCCTATCAGCAATGTGGTATCATGTGAGGTTGTTGGTCATGTTGGGGTGATTTGTTGTCTGAGCAGTTCATAGTGGGTGAGACGGGATTATCGGATCAGGGATCAGTGTGATAAGGTTATGTGAATTTTATATTAAAGAAAAAATGACATTATTCAGGTTCATAATGAAGTGATTATTCTAGTCAAGAGGAGGTACTCAAGGATTTGTTAACTCTGCAGTTGGGTATGAATTTCTTCACATTTCCTCTATTGTAGTGGTATCGTCAGCATTATAGCAAGGCGTTTCCATATTTGTTATGAGGTGCATCGGGAGCACCAGATTCGTGAAATTTTGGCTATTAAGGTTCAGGGAGTGCCATTGTGGTCAGATGACGAGTTATGCGGTGATTGGTGATAATTCAGCAAAGGTATGCAGCCCTGTCTTGGTTTATCAGGTGGTGGATGATACGGTGTTTATATATTGGAACTAGGCGTGGCAGAGAAATTTCAGGTGTTTGAATGAATTATGAGCTTATTATATGGATAAAAGAAGAAATCTTCAGATGTGATCAAGCAAATGTACTCAACTGGGTTGTGGTAGCACGGGCAGGTGCTCGTGGTGTTAAGCAGTGATTTCCAGATAACTCCAGAGCAGTTCTTGGCATGATTGAGGACGAACGTCGGTTTAAGTGGGGGAGAATGTAACGAACTGACCGGTTGTTTTGATCTCTAGCGCATCGTTCAGCGGTTTAAATTCGTGAGCAGCTCAACTTAAGGTATTATGACTGGTAGGTGTGATCAGAATTGAATTTCGGGAAGTTTAGAGCTGATTTGGAAAGAAAATTCTCATCTTAGAATCCTTAAGTTGGAAGAATCAACTAAGATTAGAATTTTGAGTAAACGACCTCCGAATCTATATTTGAAGGTTCCTGCAGGTTCGTATGATGATTTCGAACTTGGGCTCATGTCTGGATCGGGTTTTGGATAACCCGGAAGCGTTTCGGCGTATATTGTGGAAGTCGGCAATTTTGAAGAATTTCATAAATTTGGGCTTAAAGTGCATTTCAGAGCTTTTGGTGTCCGTTTGGGATTTCGAGTCTAGGAATAGGTTCGCGTGGTGATTCTGGAGTTGGGAGCGCGATCAGAAGTAAATTTTGATGTCCGTAGGTCATTTTAAAGTCATTTGGCTAAAGATAGAAATTTGAAGGTTTTTGAGAAATCCGACCGGAAGTGGAAGTTTTGATATCAAGGTCAGAATGCGATTCCGAAAGTTGGAGCAGGTCTGTAATGTCGAATATGACTTGTGTGCAAAATTTGTGGTCAGTCGGGCGTAATTTGATAGGTTTCGACATCGGATGTAGAAGTTGGAAAACTCTAAGTTCATTAAGTTGGGATTTGAGTGCAATTTGTGGTTTCTATGTTGTTTGATGCAATTTGAGGCCTCGATCAAGTACGCATTATGTTTTGGAACAAGTTGGTATGATTGGACGGGGTCCCGGGGGCCTCAGGTGGATTCCGGGTGGTTAACGGATCAAGTTGAGAGTTTGATGAAGGTTGGAATTAATGTCATCTGGTGTGATCCGCGTCTACGAGGATTTGGCCACAGGTGTGGCTAAGGTCACCGCATGTGCGATTTTGGGCTGGAGCCAAGGAGGCCGCAGGTGCGGAAGATTTGGGTGCACCTGCGGAAGCGCATGTGCGATAAAGGGACTGCAAGTGCCAAAATCGGCCTGGGCAGAATGTTTTAAAACAAGAATTTTGGTTCATTTTTCTTCATTTCTTCTTGGGCATAGGCGATTTTGGGAGGCTTCCAAGAGAGGATTCCTTCATGCTTCTAAGTTAAATACAAGATTATATGCATGGATTAGGCATGGAAATTGGTAGAAATTTGGGAAATTATTGAAGAAATCTAGAAAATGGAAATTTAGATTTTTAGCCACGAATTGAGCATGAATATTTGAGTAAATTGTATACTTGAGTTAGTAAGGCTATGGGTAGAATGTATCTTCGAGAAATTTCGGATTCCGGGCATGTGGTCCCAAGGTCATTTTGGTCATTTCACTAAGAGGGGTTTGGAAATTATATAATTTGGAATTTGTTGAAAACATTGGAGTATATTCTCATTGGGTTGTCGTTGTTTGGATAATTTTGGGGCGTTGTGCGTCTGTTAGGAGTAATCTGAAGGCTTGGAGGCCGGTTATGGAATCTCGGAGTGAGGTAAGTCTCCTTTCTAACTTTGTGAGGGGGAATTCTCCCCCTAGGTGAACTAATTAAGTATATGCTATTTTCTTCGGGGGCTATGTATGCATGAGGTGAGGGGAGTCCGTGCGTAGCTACTATTATGCCATGTCCGGGTAGCCTAGAACCCACTAGCATGCTTTACCTGTTATACGTGTAATATTGTCTGTGATATTAGACTTGCTAATATAATCCAAATTGTAATTTAATTACTAAGGAAGAATTAGAGTTGATTATCTAATCATCTAAAAAGAGAATTTATTTTCTTCGCGGGCAATTGTACTTCCGAATAGGGTTGTGTCATTAAACGTTATATAAACTCGACAAGTGAATTTCGAAAAAGGGATTTAAATACTATTTGTGGTTTATTTTCAAAAGAGAAATCGGCCATTTACTTGAGTATTCGTGTTCCCGACGTATTTGGGGTGGATTGTTGATTGTGCATGTCTGCATGTGGCCGCTTCGCAATTCACATCCCGCGAGAAGAGTCTTATTTCCCCTACTCTCATGGGAGAGGTCCGTACGCCACGGCGGATTTAAAATGCTCTTTTGGTACAGGCCGTTCGATCCTCGGCAGTTCATAGACATGATTATTATATAGAGAGGTGTACTTATGGGAAGGGCCGTTCGATCCTCGGCAGTGCACAGAGAGGATTATTATATTGAGATATGCACTTTTGGTACGGGTCGTTCGATCCTTGGCAGTTTTTAGACATGAGTATTTTATTGAGAGGTGCACTTTTGGTACGGGCCGTTCGATCCTCGGCAGTGCACACAGTTGATTATTATGAAGGCTCAGGCCAGTTGTCCTTATCCCGTATGCGCATGCTAAATTATTAAATGTTTTTCATGATTTTTTTTTTGAAGTGATAAGATATTTGGGGAAAATAAAGAAGTAACTGTTGATTTATGATATTTGGGGGAAAACAAAGAGGAAAATTGTTTATTTAAGATATTTTGAAAAATATTGAGGAGGTGGTAACTGTCTGTTTATTCCTAGTATTACTTGGATTTCAGTGCCTTATATGTATTGCTGCTTTGCTACCTTTACATGCCTACCGTGTTCATCTTGTACTGTTAATTAATTTGTTGGCCCTTAGTGACTGTCTAATTCGACCTCTCGTCACTACCTCTCTGAGGTTAGGCGGGCGACTTACTGAGTACACGTTATTTTTTTACTCATACTACACTTGCTGTGCATTTTATTGCACAGTTACTTTCATAGCAATGTGAAGGATTCGGAGACTTAGGCGAGCTGCATCATCTGGAGGTGACCCGCGCCTGAAAGAGACTCCCTCGTACTGTATTTATTTTCATTTTAAATTTCCTTGTCCAATTTGTATTTCGGACAGGTCTTGTAATGATTGTATAAATTCTTAGAAATTGCTCATGTACTTGTGACACCGGGTTCTGGGGTGTGTTGAGATATATTTGCTAAAGTGTAATATTCAAACCATTGTTTAATTAACATACTTTTATTTGGTTAATATGTAATAAAGTCACAGGAATGTTTTCATAAATGTTAAAACCGGAAAGTTATTTCAATTAATTAATGATTTGGATTGCCTGACATTGATGCCCGCGCCATCACGAGCTTACAGATTTTTGGGTCGTGACACTGTATATGAGTGATGGTTGCCCGAGGAGCTGTATATGATTTCATCATTTGTGCTCACATCTGCATTGAGCCTTTATTTGAAAAGTATTGAAAGATATTTTAAATAAATTTACTGGAACTTGATTTAAACGAGCTGATTAGACTAAAGCTCTGATTTTAAAGCATGCCGTATTTTTCTAAGTTTTCGCGATATGAACTATACTTGCATTTTTGCTCGTCACTACTTCTTAGTCTTTATTTACAACTGTTACTTACTGAGTTGGTGTACTCCCGTTACTCCCCCCGGGATTAATTATCCTGAAATTAGTTATCCCACCCTCCCATATGGATAAAAAATACTACAATCCCGGGATAACTTATCTCGATATTAATTATGCCATGGTTTTACCCCAATCAAAAATGGGATAGACTCATCTCAAATTTAATTTCGAGATTAATTATCCATTATCCCTCGTACCAAACGAGGCCTAAGAGTTACTTATATGTTATCCTTCTAGCTCATTTTGTCATTAATATTTAGAAAGTCAAACAATTTTTTTCGTTTTCAAAATAGTCATTTTTTTGATTACTTTTTCAAATATTTATAATTAAATATTTATTTATGAAATTTTTATTTAGCTTATAAATATATAATTTTTATTTTAAAAAATTCGAGTAATAAGTTGATGACAGAAGCTACACCAAAATTATATTATGATTTTGTATTCTAAACTCTATCATTTCTTTCGTGCAAAGGCGAAAGACTAAATACTAAACTATTGATCCTACTTATTCGGATGGGTATGCACCCCAAGTTATTCCTGGACCACATACATATACTCGACAGTAACTTTATGGAATGTGTTTAGGGTTATATAGCTAAATTTTATGTGGAAAAATAAGTTAGCTTTAGAAAATTCATGCTTGAGAAGATGGCATATACATTTTTAGCCATAACCTTTTAGAAATTAAATTATTTCCAGTCGTAGAAAAAAAAATCAATTAGTAAAAGTTATGCAGATTTTTGTAGTGAGTGTGAGTTGATAACTTGAGAAGTACTTTTAACATATTAGAGCCGGTCAATGATATTCACTAGAAAGATTGTGTTGAACTTTAGCATCTATCTCTACTTCTATCATGGCTCTGCTACCACGGGGTTACAAATCGCTTCGACGGAGCTACAAGGAAGGTTTTACAAAATCTACCAGCCCTGTCAAGCCCACAGTCTTCTCAAGAAAACCCTAAACCACGATCCTTATCATTACTCTCTCAACGCCCACCTGGTTAAAATGTATCTAAGGACCATCAGTTATATTGTAATAACTAGGATTTACTGCCTGGACTATTAAACTGCTTGAGCTCTACAATCTCAACCTTAGAACCATCGGGTGATACACTGTATAACTAATAGGAAAATATGATTTAAAAGTAGATTAGTATGCATAAGTTCAATGCAACACTATTTAGTCTATTATTTAGGCCAAATGTTTATCCAAATTATATTAAAAATAAAATAAATTAAATACTTGAGATTGCGGGTGGTGACCAATTGACCATTTCTGATTTTTATATCTTTTATAATTTGTCTTATACAAGAGGAATTCTAGAGAGACTAAAAAACTTAAGAATGAAAATATTGGTTGAAGCCTGCCTCTAATTATGAACTCAAATTCTTATATAATGAATCTTTAACAAAACAAACAAAGTAAAATGGCCGACAATTTGGCCAACAAGATAAAAAGCTAAAAAAAATTCTACTTTTCCAAAGTATATAAAAACAAACTACTTTATAAAATTTATTCTCTCCATTATCAGTGAGGGGGTCCTTCTGTGAAATTATTGAGTTGTTGGGACCGGCTGCTACGACCTCTGATATGTATTATTGAGGTTGCTAGTGTCCTTTATTACTTCATAATTATTTTTCCTTTATCGTTTTTTGGTGTAGAAGATTCTTCAACTCATTCCTTGATTTTTTTCAGAAACTCTTCAACCTCATCTAAATTAACCTGTTCTTGTTGGCTTCCTTGGGCTTCTCCTGCCATACAAGTTTCTTCATCTATGGTATTACGTATTGATGCCATTGACACGTCATCTGACATTTCAACTTCAAAATTTCTTACCAAATCCATTTTTATTTCTTCAAAATAAGAAGCAATAGTTTCCTTCTTAGAAACAACTCTTTTTTTCATTTGAAGTCTTCTAGTAACATGCTGAAATGGATTAAATTCTTCCACTTCGACATTCGTCATTTCCTGTTTGCTAGAAGCTTCAATCTTCTTCTTGATTCTTCAATGATTTCTTGACCATAAATTTTTTCTTGCTGCTCTTTTTGGAGTAATTTACTCCACAATTTTGTATAAAAACCACTATTTAAGCGTGAGAATTCTTTCATGGTTTGATTTACCTCTACATCCATTTTGTAATTCATGGAATGGAGAATTCTATAAAGAAATATATTATTATTATACCATCGAAAAAGACATTATCCTTTTGCAAGGCAAAATCCCGGGTTATATATCTACCCATTGAGTATATAAACTTTTAAAAAGTGTTGGAAGTTGTAATGACCCGACCGGTCATTTTGGAAAGTAGCGCCTCGTTCGGCGGCTTAAGGTCTCAAGAAGCTTTGTAATGTGTATTATGACTTGCGTGTGTGGTCTATATTTGTTTTATGATTATTCGGGATTTAATTGAAAGAACAATTCTTATTTTTTAAAGCTTAAATGAAAAGACTTGACAGGAGTTTGACCTTTGAGCAAATCAACAGCTTCAACAGCTTCTTATGGTGATTTTTTAGGCGTGCGTCCAGATTTGAATTTGGAGGTCCGTAGGGTAATTTGAAGCATTTCAGCGAAAATTGAAAAGTTGAAGTTTTAGAAGGTTGGGAGGTTTGACCGAGAGTTGAGCATGGTGATATCAAGGTCGGAATGCGATTCGGAGTGACGAATCAACTCTGTTACATAACTTGTGTGCAAAATTCGACGTCATTCCAGGTTGATTTGATATGTTTCGGCACGAGTTTTGGAAGTTGGAAGATTTGGAAGTTCACAAGTTCGATTCATTGTGCGATTCGTAGTTTTGACATTGTTTGATGTGATTTGAGGCCTCGACTACGTTCATATCATGTTTTAGGACGTATTGCTATATTTGTTTGAGGTCCTGGGGGCCTCGGGCTGATTTCAGATGGTTAACAGATTGGATTTTTGGACTTTGGAAATACCAAGGAGTTCTGGACTGGTGCCATCGCACATCCGATGGATTTGGTCGTAGGTGCGCAGTTGCATAAGCGAGGAAGTAGTCGTAGAAGCGGCTGGGAAGGATCAGGGCAGTGGTCGCAGGTGCGATGTTATTTACCACGCCTGCCTGATCACGAAATCGGTGCCTGGCGACGCAGAAGCGAGGTAAGTGCAGAAGCACATTTGTAGCTCGCACCTGAGTTTGCGCAAACTCGGACTTCTGCCAGTCACGACCCAAACTCACATTTTCGTGATGGCGCCTATCTTAATAATAGTCAAGCTAACAACCTCAATAAACCACCAGTTCCTTTAAGTTTGAAATCACAATAAATAAATTTAAGAGTAAAATCATACAATTTCTGATATAAAATATAGTCTTTATACAATACACTCCCAAAACCCGGTATCACTAAGTACACAAGTATCTAAATGACAACACAGTATGACTGATAAAAACACTATGTGAAAATATAGAATAATATAAATAACTAAAAGGAAAGAGAGTCAAAGTTTGTGGACGCCAAAACAACTACCTCGATAGTCTCCAACATATAAATCTCCAAAATCTAGCAACCACCTTATCCGGAAGTACCTGGATCTGCACACGAAATGTAGAATGTAGTATGAGTAAAATGGACCCAATATACTCAATAAATAACCAGACTAACCTTTGGACTAAAAGTAATGACGAGCTCAACAATCACATTCCAATCATAGGAAATAATAGTACAGAAATGTAGGCATGCTTTCAAGTTCAACAGTTAAACTTAGTACAAGAAAATAGATCAAATATGAATGATATGACATCTCTATGTCTACATGCCAATTTACATGTCATATGTGATACAACATAATGAAAATCTCACGTACTCACACTCTCAGGGTACTCAATCACTCAGTACTATACGGGGCAAATCTAGCACAGGGAAGATCCATCTCTCAATATAATATAAAATGTGCTCACTGTGGGGGGTGCAGACTCCAGAGAGGCTCTTTCAGCCCAAGCACTAAAATAATAAGCCATTTAGGCCTGCTACGACGTACAACCTGATCCCATAACAGTAAAGCATATAACGCCTGTTGCGACGTGCAACCCCGATCCATATAATAATAAACCCTATGAGGCATATATATATATATATATATATATATATATATATATATATATATATATATATATATATATATATATATATATATATATATATATATATATAAAGCCAATATGGCGTGCAGCTCGATCCCATAAATATCCTCACAACTGGATGAGCATGACTGAGTATGAAATTTATATTTTTAAACAATTAATTCAACAACAATATGACCCCTGTGGGTCCTAAAATATCAGTGCATAGCCTAAACAAGATCTTTAATACGAGTTTCAGCTCAATTTCTCTAACGCGTAGAGGATATGTGGATAATGACATCATTATTTGATTATGTAACTCCACGAAATAAATTAAGTCGCAATTTCTACGGTGCACGACCAAACGCTCATCACCTGTCATCTGTGTTACCTCCAATCAATTAATATAACACGTAATTCAATGATTCATACCCTCAGATTAAAGTTTAGGTGTGTTACTTACCTCAAACCGTCAAAATTCTCTATTTCAATAAGCCCTTGTCTTGCGAATTGGCCTCCAAACGCCTTGAATCTTGTAAAAATTAATTTGATACAGTCAACGCAAATTACAAGAATCAATTCATTATGAAAATACTAACTTTCCTAATTAAATCTGAAAATCAACCAAAAAGTCAACAATAGGGCCCACGTCTCGGAACCTGACAAAAGATACAAAATATAACCGCCCATTCAACCACGAGTCCAACCATACAAAATTTACCAAATTTCAACATCAACTCGTCACTCAAATCCCCAATTCTTAATTTTAAATCCCTAGGCCAAAATTCTCAAATTACACCTCAAAACCACGTAAACTAGTTGGAAAATTCAATGATAATTCAATTTTATTAAGTAAAGTTATCACAAGTTACTTACCTAAGGAAGTCTCGTGAAATCTCCCTCAGAAATCGCCCTCAACCGAGCTTGAAAGGACAAAAATGAGAAGAAATCTCGGACCCTTCGACTTATACACTGCTCAGGGCTCTCCGCACATGCAGCCCTTTTCTTCGGTTCTGTGATACCGCTTCTACGGTCAATTTTCCGCACTTGCGAAACTCACTTAACCTTCGCTCCTTAGCTTGTGCAGCCCTAGATTCCTCACCTGCAGACTTGCTCCTGTGCAAAATACTTCTCTTTTGTGAAGACAACTTCCCTTCCCATTTTCTGCTTCTGCGATCTCCACTTCGCATTTGCAATCTCGCAGGTGTGGACAAAACCGTCGCACCTATGAGCACTAGCAGTCTTGTTCCAGGCCACTTTTGCAGGGCTATTCACGAACATGCGCCCTCGCACCTGAGATCAAAACCTTCGCAAGTGCGATCACACCAGTAGGAAATTTTCCCGAATTGCTTCAAGTCCAAATTTTGATCCGTTAACCATCCGAAATCCACCCGAGGCCCCTGGGACCTCAGCCAAATATACGAACAAGTTCTAAAACATCATACGAACTTATTCGATGCCTCAAATTAAGTTAAAAACACTAAAAACACTAATCACGCCCGGATTTAAACCAATTGAAACTAAGGAATTCCAAATTCTAAAACGACGCCGAAACCTATCAAATCACGTCCGATTGACCTCAAATTTATCACACAAGTCACAAAAGACACCACAGACCTACTCCAACTCTTGGAACCCCAATCCATGCCCGGTAACCATAAAGTCCACTCTCGGTCAAACTCTAAAATTTCCAACTTCCGTCATTTTAAGCCTAATTCAATTATAGACATCCAATTCACAATCCGGAAATACTCCTAAGTCCAAAATCACCCAACGGAGCTAACAGAACCATGAGACTCAATTCAGAGTCGTTTACACATAAGTGAACATCCGATCAACCTTTTCAACTTAAGCTTTGAACTTGGAGACTATGTCTCTCAACTCATTCTGAAACCTTTCCTGACCTAAACCAAATATGCCGACAAGTCAAATAGCAGATGTAACGCACAAAATATGCATTAACTGGGGGAACGAGACTGTAATACTTAAAATGACTGACCGGGTCGTTACATTATCCCCCTCTTTAACAAAGTTCATCCTCGAACGAGTTTAGAATCATAACTGAAGTCTCAAATAGGCATGGATATTTTCTCCGCATCTCCTGCTCAATCTCTCAGGTAGCATATCTAATTGGTTGGCCTCTCTACTACACTTTCATTGAAGTTATGTTCTTCGATCTCAACTTTCGAACCTACCGGTCCAAAATGGCCACCGACTCTACATCATATGTCAAATCACCATCCAACAGGACTATACTGAAATCCAAAACATGAGACGGATCCCCGAAATACTTCTGGAGCATGGATACATGAAAAATCGAATGAACACCCGATAGACTAGGCGGAAATGCAAGTTTATAGGCCACCTCTCCAATCATCTTAAGTACTTCAAAAGGCCCAATATACCGAGGGCTCAACTTTCCCTTTTTCTATAACCTCATAACACCTTTCATAGGAAACTATTGAGTAGAACCTTCTATCCTACCATGTAGGCAGAATCGCAAACCTTCCGGCCGTCATAACTCTTCTATGTAGATTGCACTGTGCGAAGTCGATCCTGAATCAATTTAACCTTTTCCAAAGCATCCTGAACTATATTAGTACCCAATAGCCTAGCCTCTTCCGGCTCAAACCAACCCACCGGAGACCAACATTGTCTCGCACGCAAAGCCTCATATGGAGCCATCTGAATGCTCGATTGGTAGCTGTTGTTATAGGTAAACTCTGCAAGTGGTAGAAACGGATCCCAAAAACCCGTGAAATCTATAGCACAAGCGTGTAACGTATCTTCTGATATCTGAATAGTGCGCTCGAACTGTTCGTCTGTCTGAGGGTGAAAGATTTTACATAACTGAACCTGTGTGCCTAACTCTTGCCGCCTTGCTCTCCAAAAATGTGATGTGAATTGCGTGCCTGGATTTGAAATGATGGAGACCGACACATCGTGAAGGAGAATGATCTCGTAGATATCTCAGCCAACCGCTCCGAAGAATAAGTAGTCCCAACTGGAATAATATGCTCAGGCTTGGTCAACTGATCCACAATCACCCAAATAGCATCAAACTTTCTCGAAGTTCGTGGGAGTCCAACGACAAAGTCCATAGTAATACACTCCCATTTCCACTCCGGAATTTCAAGTCTCTGAAGAAATCCGCCCGATTTGTGATGCTCGCACTTCACCTGCTAACAATTTAAACACCAAGATACAAACCCCACTATATCTTTCTTCATCCTGCTCCACCAACAATGCTGCCTCAAGTCCTGATACATTTTTGCGCCGAAAACTGTGGGCCTCTTCAAGAATAAACTCACGCAGTCCATCTATATTTGATACACAGATCTGACCCTGCATCCTCAACACCCCATCATCTCCAATAATAAAATATTTACCCTGCGGAACTGTGTCAAGAAAATAGGGATCATCATGTTGTCACTCGTTAATGCTGTCATATAAGGAAGACCGAGAGACCACACAAGCTAGAACCTGACTGAGCTCCAAAACATATAATCTCACGAACTGATTGGCTAGGTCTTAAACATCTGATGTAAGTGGCCTCTCACCAATAGGAATAAAAGCAAGACTACCCATACTCAAAACATTTCTACTCAAGGAACCGGCCACTACATTGGCCTTCCCAAGATGATACAAAATAGTAATATCATAGTCCTTTAGTAGCTCACACCATCTACGTTGTATCAAATTTAGATCCTTCTATTTGATTAAGTGCTAAAGACTCTAATGATTCGTAGATACTTCACTAGACACATCATATAGATAGTGCCTCCAAATCTTTAATGGATGAACAATGGATGTCAACTCTAAATTATGAACATGGTAGTTCTTTTCATGTGGCTTCAAATGGTGTGGAGCATAAGCAGTCACTCTACCCTTTTTCATTAAGAAAAACCCAATACCAATACGAGAAGCATCACAATACAGTGTATAAAAGCCTGACGTTGAAGGCAAAACTAGAACTGGAGTTGTGGTCAAAGTACTACTGAGATTTTGAAACCTCTCCTCACACTCATCCGACCACCTGAATGGAGAACCTTTTTTGGGTCAATTTAGTCATAGGCGCTGCAATAAATGAGAAGCCCTCTACAAAGCGATAATAATACATAGTCAGACCAAGAAAACTCCAAATCTCAGTAGCTAAAGATGGCCTGGGCCAACTCGGAATTGCCTCTATATTCCTATGATCTCTACAAATACCCTCGCTAGACACCACGTGTCCTAGGAACTCCATTGAACTAAGCCAGGAATCACACTTGAAGAATTTGGCATAAAGTTTCTCCTCCCTCAACCTCTGTAATACAATACTCAAGTGTTGTGCATGCTCATCCTGGCTACGGGAGTACACAAGGATATCATCAATAAATACTACGACAAACGAATCATGATATGGCTGGAATACACTGTTCATCAAGTGCATGAATGCTGATGGGGCGTTGGTTAGCCCAAAAGACATCACAAGAAACTCATAATGACCATTACGGGTCCTGAATCTTGTCTTTAGAATATCTGAGTCCCGAATCTTCAAATGGTGATACCTAGAGCTCAAATAAATCTTAAAAACACCCTCTCTCCTTGAAGCTGGTCTAGTAGCTCATCGATGTGCGACAAAGGATAGTTTTTCTTTATTGTTACTTTGTTCAACTGCCTATAGTCAACACACATCCGTATAGTACCATCCTTCTTCTTCACAAACAGAACAGGTGCACCTCAAGGCGACACGTTACGCCTAGTAAACCCTTTATCAAGAAGTTCATAAAGTTGTCCTTTCAATTGATTCAACTAAAATGGTCACATACAATACGGAGGAATACAAATGGGTTGAATGCCCGACACCAAGTCAATACCAAAGTTAATATCCCTGTCAGTCAGCATGCCCGACAGGTCTATAGGAAACACATCCGAAAAATCTCGCACCACCGGAATAGAATCAATACTAGGAGTATCAGCACCAACATCCCTCATAAAGTCCAAATAAGATAAACAACCCTTCCCAACCATCCGTTGGGCCTTCAGATATGAAATCACTATATAGGGAACATAATCTATAGAGCCTCTCGACTCGATCCTTGGAAACCCCGTAATCGCCAACATCACAGTCTTAGAGTGACAATACATCATAAAATGACATGGAAACAACTAATCCATACCCAAGATCATGTTGAAATCAACCATACTAAGAAATGAGAGATCTACTATAGTGTCCAATCCCCCAATAGTCACTACACATGACCGATATACACAGTCCACAAAAATATTATCACTCACATGGGTGGATACCTGAATAGTTGAGACTAAGGACTTACGGGGCATATCCAGATAACGAGCAAAATTTGATGATACATATGAATAAGTGGAACCAGGGTCAAATAATAAAGAAGCATCTCTATGACATACTATGACAATACCTGTGATCACTATGTCTGAAATGATGACATATGGTCTGGAAGGAATATCATAGAATAAAATCTCACTGTCACCGATCGACCTCCCCCTCTAGGGAGAATCTGGCTGCCTGAGCTCCACCCCGAGCTGGCTGGTGCAGGAGTCGTAGCCTGACTTATTTTCTTGACTAAACCTCGCGAAATGCGGGAACAATATTTCCCTACATGACCCAGCTCTCCATACTCGTAGAAATCCCTCTCGAAAAATGGTGGCAAGTTTTGAAGCAGACCTCGAGAACCAAAATAACTACTTCAAGAACCTGGTATATATGAGCCCTGAACTGATGTGCACGAGATGAACTCTAACATCCGACCCAATGTACTCAATAAATAACAAGACTAGCCTTTGGGCTAAAAGTAGCGACGAGCTCAATAATTACAGTCCAATCATAGGAAATAATTGTATAGAAATGTAGGCATGTTTTCAAGTTCAACAGTTAAACTCAATACAGGACAATTGATCAAATCTGAATGATATGAGGAATATGACATCTCTATGCCTACATGCCAATGTACATGTCATATGCGATACAACATAATGAAAATCTCACGTACTCCCACTCTCAGAGCACTCAATCACTCAGTACTGTATGGGGAAAATCCAGCCCAGGGAAGATCCATCCCTCAATATAATATCAATTGCACTCACTGTTGGGGGGTGAAGACTCCAGAGGGGCTCCTTCAGCCCAAGCACTATAATAATAAGCCAATTAGGCCTGCTGCGGCATGCAACCTGATCGTATAACGATAAATCCTATAAGATTGTTGCGGCGTGCAACCCCGATACATATAATAGTACAGCATGTAAGGCTTGATGCGGCGTGCAAATCGATCCCATAAATATCCTCACAACTGCATGAACATTACTGAGTATGAAATTTATACTTTGAAATAATTAGATCAATGGCAATATGACCCCTGTGGGTCCCGACTCAATTTCTCTAACACGTAGAGGATATGTGGATAATGACATCATTATATGATTATGCAACTCCACAAAATCAATTAAGTCACAATTTCTATGGTGCACGTCCACACTCCCTTCACCTAGCATGTGCTTCATCTCCAATCAATTCATATAACACGTAATTCAGGGATTCATACCCTTAGAACCAATTTTAGAAGTGTTACTTACCTTAAACCATGCAAATTCTCTATTTCAATAAGCCCTTGTCTAAGGAATTAGCCTCTGAACGCCTCGAATCTGGTCACAATTCATTCGATATAGTCAACACAAATTATAGGAATCAATTCAATATGAAAATACTAGCTTTCCCAATTAAATCTGAAAATCGACCTAAAAGTCAATAGTGGGGCCCACGTCTCGGAGCCCAAAAAAAGTTACAAAATATGAACGCCCATTCAACCACAGGTCCAACCATACCAAATTTACCAAATTCCGACATCAACTAGTCACTCAAATCCCCAATTCTTGTTTTTAAATCCCCACGGAAAAATTCTCAAAGTACACCTCAAAATCATGTAAACTAGTCGGAAAATTCAATGATAATTCAAAATTAAGGAGTAAAATTTATCATAAGTGACTTACCTGTAGAAGTTTCATGAAATATCCCTTAGAAATTTCCCCCAACCGAGCTTGAAATGTCCAAAAATGAGAAGAAATCTCGGACCCTTCGACTTAAACCACTACAAGAAATCAACCTTATTATGGCGACTTTAGTCGCTACAAAATCCCTAGGAGTTGCTGCTAAAAGGTATTAGTGGCGGCATTTTATTGCCACAAGCACAACCGTAACTGAAGGTTATTTTTGATGAAAGAGTTTCCACAAAAGGTTGGAAAAAATGCGACAAAAAATTATTCCATAAGAACAAATATTAGTTGGGTCGCCACTATATATTCACCTTTAGCACCTTCTACATTCCCTAGAGTCATTACAAAACAGAACTGCTGGTTGAGGCCATTAATGAACCTCCTGATCTTCTCCCTCTCAGTGAGAACAAACCAAACTGCATGACGAGCCAATTCTGAAAACCTCATATCATATTGGGTCACAGACATGTCTTCCTGACGTAGCTGCTCAAACTGCCTGCGCAGTTCCTTTCTGTAGATTTGTAGCACAAACTTCTCCAAGAATAATACAGAGAACTCATTCCATGAAAGTGGTGTTGCACTAGCCTGCCTGCTTCTCTCATACGTCTCCCACCACCTGAAGGCTGCCCAATTAGCTGAAAAGTAGTTAATGTGACTCCACCGGCCTCTAGAATACCTGATGTGCGAAGAATCCACTAGCATTTGTCCAATAAATCCTGAGCATCCTCTGACCCAGCCCTATTTAATGATGGAGGCTTGAGCCTCCGTAACCTATCTAGTCTTTTCTTCTCCTCATCATTCATAATAGGACCCATGTGGGCATGAGTAGCTGCAACCGGCTGGACTAGTAGTACCCCCCAGTATTTGAAGTCCCTGCACTACCTGCTCTGGTGTACGGGAGACAAGGGTATGAGTACCTCCTCCGGCCTGAGAAGTGGCTGGTGCGGCCTGAGCCGAAACCACCTGAGCGAGGCCAGTGCAAACAATTAATATCTGGGCCAAAGCATCCTGAAGGCGTCAAATCACAATAGGCATAGCTGGTGCTTGTGCTTGTCCCGCCGGCTAAACTATATCTGGAACCTACTATAGAGCTGGAGAACTGGTGGTTCTACAGGTGTTGCTCTAACTACTGTACAAACTACACCTCAGCCTCTAACTCGGCCCTGACCTCTACCACGTCCCCAACCTCTCGTGGCCCTAACTAGTGGCACTGGTGGCTGACCATCCGATCCGATAGTACATGTCCTCACCATTTGGGAATAGAATAACAAAAATTTAGTTTCCAGAATTAAGAAAGTCGCAAGGCAGAATACAAAAAGTGAAATTTTTCTAAGGGTTCGACAACCTCTTGAAGATAAGTACAGACGTCTCCGTACTGATCAGCAAGACTCTACTAGACATGCTCATGACTCATGAGACCTATGTAAGCCTGACTCTGATACCAACTTGTCACGACCCAAAATCTCACTGTCATGATGGCGCCATCTTAATACAAGGCGAGCCGACAACCTCAATAAATCACCAATTCTTTTAAGTTTGAAAACACAATAAATAAACTTAATTGTAAAATCCCACAATTCTTGATACAAAATAATGTCTTTATACAATATACTCCAAAAACTTGGTGTCACTAAGTACACGAGCATCTAAATGAGAACACAGTCTGACTGATAAAAACACTGTGTGAAAATATAGAGCAATACAAATAACTGAAAGGAAAGAGAGTCAAGGTCTGCGCACGCCAACGCATGTAACTCGATAGTCTCCAATAGATAAATCTCCAAAATCTAGCAATTGCCTTGTCCGGAAGTACCTGGATCTGCACACAAAGTGCAGAGTGTAGTATGAGTACAACCGACCCAATGTACTTAATAAATAACAAGACTAACCTTTGGCTAAAAGTAGCGACGAGCTCAATAATTACAGTCCAATCATAGGAAATAATACTACAGAAATATAGGCATGCTTTCAAGTTCAACAGTTAAACTCAATACAAGACAATTGATCAAATCTGAATGATATGAGGAATATGAAATCTCTCTGTCTACGGGACAATGTACATGTCATATGAGATACAACATAATGAAAATCTCACTTAGTCACACTCTTAGAGTAATCAATCACTCAGTACTGTCTAGGGAAAATCCATCCCAGGGAAGATCCATCCCTCAATATAATATCAACTACGCTCACTGTTGGGGGGTGAAGACTTCAGAGGGGCTCCTTCAGCCCAAGCTCTATAATAATAAGCCATTTAGGCCTGCTGCGGCGTGCAACCTGATCGCATAACAATAAATCCTATGACATTTGTTGCGGCATGCAACCCCAATACATATAATAATAAAACATGTAAGGCTTGTTGCCACATTCAACTCGATCCCATAAATATCCTCACAACTGCATGAACATTACTGAGTATGAAATTTATATTTTGAAATAATTAGATCAATGGAAATATGACCCTTGTGGGTCCCGACTCAATTTCTCTAACACATAGAGGATATGTGGATAATGACATAATTATATGATTATGCAACTCCACATAATCAATTAAGTCGCAATTTCTATGGTGCACGTCCACTCTTCCTTCACCTAGCATGTGCTTCACCTCCAATCAATTCATATAACACATAATTCAGGGATTCATACCCTTAGAACCAAGTTTAGAAGTGTTACTTACCTCAAACCGTGCAAATTCTCTATTTCAATAAGCCCTTGTCACAGGATTTGGCCTCCGAACTCCTCGAATCTAGTCACAATTCATTCGATATAGTCAACACAAATTATAGGAATCAATTCCATATGAAAATACTAGCTTTCCCAATAAAATCTGAAAATCGACCTAAAAGTCAACAATGGGGCCCACGTCTTACAACACAACAAAAGTTAAAAATATGAACGTCCATTCAACCACGAGTCCAACCATACCAAATTCACCAAATTCCGACATCAATTAGTCACTCAAATTCCCAATTCTTATTTTTAAATCCCTAGGCCAAAATTCTCAAAGTACACCTCAAAATCACGTAAACTAGTCGGAAAATTCAATGATAATGCAAAATTAAAGAGTAAAATTTATCATAAGTGACTTACCTGTAGAAGTTTCATGAAATCTCCCTCAGAAATTTCCCCCAACCGAGCTTGAAAGGTCCAAAAATGAGAAGAAATCTCGGACCCTTCGACCTAAGACACTACAGGAAATCAACCTCATTGTGGCGACTTTAGTTGCCACAATATCCCTAGGAGTCGCTTCTAAAAGGTATTAGTGGTGACGTTTTTATTGCCACAAGCACAACCGTAATTGAAGGTTATTTGTGACGAAAGAGTTGCCACAAAAGGTTGGAAAAAATTATACAAAAAATTGTTCCATAAGAATAAATATTAGATGGGTCGCCATTATATATTCACCTTTAGCAGTGACTACCATCGCCACAAAAAAAAATATTTATGTTTAGTGGCAAGATTATGTTACCACTATAAATGTCATTTAGTAGCGACTAAAGTCGCCACAAAAAATATTTATGTTTAGTGGCAAAATTATGTCACCACTATAAATGTCATTTAATAGCGACTAAAGTCGCCACAAAATTTTTAACCATGAAAGACACAATGTTTTCTGTAGTGACTAAAGTCGCAGCAAAAGAAATAGGCCTGGAAACTTTTATATCACAACAATCACTAATTTTTAGACAAAACTATGTCGCCACTAAAACTTATTTTCTCAGCAATTATAACGACCAAAATTATATACATTTCCATGCCACTGGGAACCTAATTCTCTAAAATTTCATGTAGAGATATTCATATCAATTGACTATCAATATTAAAGCAACCAATAATGTTTGACAAACACCAAAAGAATTTTTCAAGCCGAATATTATAAATATTATCATTACTAAAAAGTTAATTACATATATACTAACCGACACTTCATTGTGCATTGTAATTATACGCATATACATATCCCAAAAAGATAAAATATTAAGTGCCTTGTAACTGCTCCTTGCCCGACACCATCCTTGAACCACTGTTTAAGTGCCTTGTCCCTGTTAGACAAAAAGTAATACATATAAGGAACATAATGAGATTTGTTATATCCAACTACTATCAAAATTCTGAGATTTTTCAATCTATGGTAAAGGAAAGCCAAAAATTGCGACCAAAGTTTGTGTACTTAAAAGCAGCTTAACAATTGCAAAAGTTGTCTGGACCACAAAGCAAGAGTTGCATAAATCTTAGATGTCACATTTAGTTGAAACAGTTACACAAGATCAACCAGACACAAGACAAGATTGGTGAGATAGCTTCTGCAGACAGCCATTCCCTTCAAAATTGGCAGTATTCAAACAAGTTAACACTGAATCTGTTTGACTTATTGCTTGTTGCTGATTGACGCAGCTCTCTACACTCATTGTTGTTATTCCTGTACCATGTTCTTTCCAAAGACAACCCCAAAATCCATTGGAACGTAATAACAGCAAACCATCTCCTTATTAGGGTCATCTTTTACGTACGCTATCCTATCAACTTAAAGCAATATTCAATCTTTGTAATCATTTCCTCTTGAAGTTCCAACTCTTTGTTGGTCCAATTTTCACCTAAAAACAGCATGAGGATGGAAATCATGAACCAGGTTTATGGTATGCTGGAATACTAATTGGTTATTGTTGCAAAAGTTTACACCTATTTCAACAAAGGTTAAAAAAATGAGGAACGAAGTAACACATTTAGGGAGGTCATCTACCATAGAAGCTTGTGATTTTGGATGAGTCATATAATATTTGGTTGGTCTAACAGGGAAAATTAGTTATAACATTACTGATACATTGTTTTTGGCTTTATTAAACTTCACATTGCTAATAAATGTAAAGGTTATGCAAACTAATATATAAAATAAACATATAATGTGTATCACCAACTAGTGGATAAAGGTAGCAAATGCCACAATCCTTTAAAATCAGAAATTCCTACATCACAATTGGTATATATCATGATAGCTAAGGGTACATCCTGATATATGATTTCTAAGTGGAAGAGAGTATTCAAACAAGTTAACACAAAGTTTGTGCTATAGGTATGTTTGTCAAACAAGTTATAAATCACATTGGAAGCACTGAATTAAAAATTTACTTAAGGTCCTAAATCATGACGTCTAAGCGAATATGCAAAGTTGAGTGTCCTATAAGCATGCTATCTATTAGCAAGTAGTACACAAAATTAGAACATGGCAAACAAGTAGCATGTAAGATCATTTAGACCCTATAGGTCTGTTTTCTACCTGCTTATGTGTAATTAAAATACCCAACCCCTTCTAACTAATTTTCCAATCATTTATCTTTTACAAATTATTACAGGCCTAAATTACAACCTCAATTACAATATAGAATAACATAGGGACGGATCTGGGCCTTAAAATAGTCTAGAACAACAACAAAAGTTCAGGGAAAACATGGTCCAGAACTTGTTCAGATGAGACAACTAAGTAGAAGTTCATACATGGGAGTCTTAAGATGAAACATCTAAGATGGAACATGGTCATGAACCGCTTCAAATAGAAATTCTCACCGGAAGGTACTCAACATGAAAGACTAAAAGCTAAGTAGCAATTCATACATGGAAACCTCAACAAGACACGGTCACTAATCATATCGTCGAACGGAAATCTTTTATAGGGAAGATTAGTATGAAACTCAGGTCAAACAAATCATCGTCCAATTCTAATAACAAGTATCAATTCCCACAGGTAATGGTTCAGCATAAACATCTAAAACATGTATAATTAAGGACTGATTCTAAGAAACTGATAGGTAGCAATGCACACAAGAAGGACTTAGAAAGAGTCTCTTAAAGTAAACATGTTCGGACAAATTCTGAGCAGATATCAGCCTCACAAAGAAAGATCTCAACATAAAATCCAAGCAAGGCATACCAATGAACTCGGTACTGGAGAAATAATAGGCAAAAATACAAGTTCAGGGCCAACATAAGCACAACAAATTAACCAAAATATTGCAAAGGTCAAGAACACTAACCAATTGCAAGTTAATGAGCAAAGGAATGAGAAAGATTAGAGCTTTAGCAATGACTCATATAGCAACAGTCAAGAGAGAATAGTGAGCTATAATATTTTGCATTCTAGGAAGAATTGCTGATACAACAAATAGAAAATTCAAGGAGGCAGGTAAACAACCACATCATATATTGTGTTGTTATTGGAACATTTCAGTTGTTTAGGTGAAGATGGCTCAGATCTTGACTCCATCTGCACAATGCCTAATGAGAATGATAAAGAGCTCAACAGATGCTACTCCAAAGGCAGAGAGATCCCATATATATTGAAAGAGAGAAGAAAAAGAATGTTGAAAAACTCACCAAAGAGAGTAGACAACACTTGAGGCAGCGAGTTGAAAGAGAATTATCCCTAAATGCACGAAATTGATTAGGAACAGAAATGAAACTAAGCAATAATAAAAAAAATAGAGAAAACAAGAACAATATTAGTACAAAGAAACCAAGACAAAATTTACATGTCTAGCAGAACTCAGAAAGGGAAGATCTTTAGGTGAGTCAGTACATAGTAGAGAGAGAGAAAAATCAACTGCAAATTAGAAGTGAAGCAGATACAAATGAATTGCAAAGTTTCTCTAGCTTGGCTCTAAAGTGCATAATCTTGTATTTTTGACCATGAAATATTCTAGAAGTTTGAGACATCTATCTCTCTACGCATTAACTAACAAGTTACAATTATCTATGGCGCTTCTACTATGACCTTATGAAGTTTACTCTAAGAATGTACCTTCATGTACCACTAGTACATTGCTTCGGTTTGTGGAATGGGAATGATTCACAACTTAATAATAGATCTAAACCAAAATTTGTACTGATAGGTCTCTTTAGATCATATGGCATATGTCACGCCCCGAACTCCTACTATCGGGCCGTGATGGCGTCTAACGTTGAACCCGCTAGACAAGCCAATGTGTATAGATAAACTAGCATATTAACATCAATTTAATAGGATAAACTAAACGGTTCACAGTTTAACAGCGGAAATAAATACGGTCTCAAGCTAAATAAGGAAAAAATGATACAACAACGCGTAAACTTTCCCAAAACCTGGAGACACAAACTCACGAACTGTCTATAAGAGTGCTAAATACAAGTCTGGAAGGAAATACATGTCTGCCTCTGAAGCTAGAGGAAAAATAAGACAGAATCGAAGACAAAATGGATGGAAGAGATGCCAAGGCCCACGAACGCCAGTGGGTATACCTTGAAGCCTCTATGATAAGCTAGAAGACACTCCCACTAATGATGTCCTCCGGGTCCGACTGCGTAATCTGCACAACATAAAGAAGTACAGGTGTAGCATCAGTACAACCG
>ML392735.1:649-28816 GCA_005239525.1 Nicotiana knightiana | reverse complement strand
TCAACCTCAAACTTATATTAAGCCAAACTCCACATTCACATCAATGTTATCACCCCATACTTCTTTAAGCACAATTACATTAAGAGTCACCACATATATTTTTCTTTCACAACAATACAACTATATTTTTTTTCTCTTTTTTTTTCAAGTGACTCTTACTTTTTCAAAACAGTGCACCTTTCTCCTTATTTTAATTATTCCCCTAAAAAAAAACCAACCTACCACCCCCCACTTTAACTCTTACATCTTTCATTACTTTTTCAGTGCTTACGAGAGGTGACAAGGTTCAAATATATGATCAATTCAAACAAAGGGGTATGGCTTGTAATGTGGTTGCCAAAGAAACAGGATTACAGGCTCAACGGGGATAACTACGATACATAACAATTAGGTGGGTAAAATATAAATATCTGGCTTAACAAAGAAACGCCTATATCACTTCCAAGACTGAACAAAACTACTATTTCGCTTTGCACACACACGGGGCAAGTTCTAGACATCAAATGCAATGCACAGAATAACATACAAATCTCACACACTCATGGCACATAACTAACTCAAGATTAGATCTATCACGACACTCAGTCAAAGCAGTTAAGCAAATTTAAGAATCCACGATTTAAGGTGTTTATCCAGGAGTCAAAAAATTGAGCCTAAGCGTCACAACCAAAGTACTGACTATTCTCAAGGCATCACGACGTTCCGAGATATTTCTACGATTAAGACCTCAACCATGTGGTTACTACTCCTAAAAATTAAAATCTACCTACACCCGGTTCAATTAAAAACCCTTGGAAAAGAACCATGGTCCAAAGAAAAACCAAGGGGGAATTACTACACTACCTAAAACAAAAATCATTTTTTTGCATTTTCTTTAGACTTACTTCCCTCAAGAGAACTGTCTAAGAGATCCATCATCAGGAAGAGTCCACATATTTCTAAATTTTTTTTTCCTGTTTTGTTCTACCTAAAAGAAAAACTTACTAACAAGAAAATCTAAAAATACTAACAAGAAAGCACACTAAACACAACAAATCACAACAAGTATGTACAACACCCCACACTTAAACCATGCAATGTCCTCAGTGCATCACATATAGACAAAATAAGAAATAAAAGTAAGGTGCAAGAAACTCGCTGCTCAAGTAGCGTCGACATCCTTTCCATTAGTTTTGCTTCCCCTGCTCCTTCGAGCAACCGCTTGAATCACTTTATGCCTCCACTTGGAACTTATGAATTGGACCCCAAGTTTTGATTCTGCCCTATGATCATGCTCCTGGGGTGGTGGAACGAATCTGCCTGGCCCAATAAAATAATGTAGTAAGCTGCGCTTCTTGGCCTTTCGATGAGAGTGTATTCCCGACTTTATAGCAAGAAGAATTCCAGAATGTAGGAATCTTGTTCTTTATTCCTTGGCTCCTCAAGTGGTTCGGGTGACT
Organism: Nicotiana knightiana; assembly: GCA_005239525.1. Classification (NCBI taxonomy): domain Eukaryota; kingdom Viridiplantae; phylum Streptophyta; class Magnoliopsida; order Solanales; family Solanaceae; genus Nicotiana; species Nicotiana knightiana. Next base: position 27,377 of record ML392735.1, on the reverse strand, counting down.
CTATATTCATATCATCATCCAAACACAATGTCAAAAAATGGTAGGAGTGTGTACCAACATCTTCAACACTAATGACACTAAATTCAACAAAATATGTATCATCAATGTCCTTGGTTAACTCTAGCATCTTTTCTACCACATCGACATCCTCTGATTCAGTTCCAACCCGGGTGGTTCTTCAACAGATGACCTGGCCGGCGGGCTCTCTCTTTCCTCTACGTATAGTGACTCAAACTCGAGACCCTTTGGCCATACCCCTTTTTCCTCAAGTGCTAACACCCAGTCTGCCAGTTTTTCACCGTTCATATCATCTCGATTCATCAAACATTCATCCCAAGGGTCCCCAACAGTCAGGGATGCATCATATTTTTATGGGATCACATTCACATCATCAATAAGAGAGCAGTTGGCGAACTCACTAGGCCGCCTCATAGACTTCTGCACGTTGAAAGTGATTTCTTCATCATTGAGCCTCATCTAAAGTTCACCAGTCTCATAATCGATAAGGGCTCTGCCTGTGGCCAAGAATGTCCTTCCCAAGATTATGGGAATTTCCTCATCCACTTTGCAGTCTAATATCACAAAATCAGCAGGGAATACAAACTTCTCCACTTGCACCAATACATCGTCCAGAATGCCCAACGGTCTCTTTACCGTCTTGTCAGCTAACTGCAATAACATTGAAGTTGGTCTGGCTCTACCAATCCCCAGTCTTTTAAATATGGCCAGTGGCATCAGATTAATGTTGGCCCCCAAGTCACATCGAGCTTTTGCAAAAGCTTAGTTGCCAATTGTACAAGGAATTGTAAAACTCCCTGGATCAGACAACTTTTCAGCAATAGGACGCGTCACCACCGCACTACAAGTCTGGATAAGGGTGACAGTAGCCAGATCTTGGAAATCAAATTTTCTGGACATCAAGTCCTTCATCATCTTAGCGTAACCATGCATTTCTTTCAACACATCAATCAATGGGATATTTACCTGTCTTTGTTTTAGCATCTCCAAGAACTTCTTGTACTGTTCATCCTTTTGGTATTTAGCCAGCCTCTGAGGGAATGGAGCTGGCGGTCTCTTTTTCCCAGTGATTTGGGACTTCTCTTTCTCAGCCACCACCTCAACTAAATCTCACTCTGTGCACTGGGTTCTTCTTCAGTAGGTTGCACTGTTACCTTGGTCAAATTTGTTGAATCATCAAGTTCAATCGGCTTGGGTGCCAGTGTCTCAGCCTGCTTGCTTTCATGAGCTCTCTCAAGATCCAAGTTTAAGTCTCTTCCACTGCGGAGAGTCACTGCCATCAGATGCCTTGGGCCCTAGTCCATAAGATTTACATGCGTATCTGCAGGTAAAGTTACAGGAGGACAATTGTTCACTGCCATAGATATCTGGCCCAACTGTACTTCAATATTTTTAATAGATGCATCATGTACATATATCTCTCACTGATTTTGGCATTTGACCCAATAACCTGCTGCACCATAGCTTCTAACCTGGAAACCCATCTTCTTTCCTTCCCCCATGTTGATGCCGAGGAGGGTAGTATGCTTGTTATTGATTCTGATGGTTATAACCTTGTGGCATCTGATACGGTTTTTCATTACCTTGTTGTCCCCTGACACCCATATTTCCACTGTTCTGCTGTTGGTGGGGTGGTCTATATGGTTGAACTTGCTGACCCCAATTCTGCCCTCCTTGTCTCTAGCTTCCATAATTCGACACATAATTCATATTTTCTGGATAAAGAGGGTGATGACATTCTGCATTCCAGTGATTACCAAGTGGTTGACTAATGCAAGATGTGCATAAGCCCCCATTGGTTGTGTCTACGATGTGTACCTGCTGCTTTTGTCCTGATTCTTCCACCTTCTTAGTAAGTATACTCATCTGTGTTATCAAGGTGGCCACGTTCTCTGCAATAGTATTAGATGGATCGAATGGCACTGAGTGAACTACAGGAGTAATGGGTGCATTCCTTGTTGTCCATCCTGAATTCTGTGCCATTTTATCAAGTAAGATTTGACTTTCTCTCCACGTTTTGCTCAAGAATGCTCCACCAGCCGAAGCATCAACATTTGATTTAACAGTATCAGCAAAACTCATATAAAAACGCTGCCCCAACATCTGCTCTGGAATACCATGATGTGGACAGATAACCAGCATCCCCTTAAATCGTTCCCATGTCTCTTGCAATGTTTCAACCGGTTTCTGTCTGAAGCTAAAGATTTCATTGATTTGTTGGGCAGTCTTGTTAGGTGGATGAAACTTGTTCACGAAGTGTTTAACTAACTCCTCTCATGTGGTAATGGAATTTATGGGGAGTGAGTTTAGCCAAGTCTGTACAGCTCCAGTCACTGAGAATGGAAATAACAACAGTTTTATTGCTTCCTGGGTGACATTTGGCTGCCTCTGTGTTTTGCAAATTGACAGGAAGTTCTTCAAATGCTGCTGGGGGTCTTCGATGTATGACCCTGAGAATAGTCCCTTGTTCTGCAGCGAGTGCAGCATATTATTTGTTATCTGGAAGGACTCGTCCTGTATCTGAGGGACTAGTATCGCAGTGCCCAAATTCTCAGTTGTGGGTTGTGCCCAATCATATAAAGGAGCCTCTGCCCCTATTTGAGCGACTGGGTCTACCACCGCATCCCCATTATTGTTCCTGTTGTTTGGTTCTTCCATGTCGGGTTCAATTTGTTCAATTGGTGGTTGCTGTTTGCTTTTCTGGTTTGTCTGGTTTAGGGCCTTGAAAACTTTCTCGGGGTCTGATAAGACTTCGACTACTTCACCAGTTCTCGATGATTTTTTAGGCATGCACCTGCAACACATTAGCAAATGTTAAACTTTCAATGTATAAACGAAAATTTGAAGAAAATTGACTATATTTCAGAATTTTGTATTTCTTCCAACTCAATTGATAACACCGTTAATTCCCCGGCAACGGTGCCAAAATTTGATCACGCTCAACTATGTCTAATAAAAGACTAAACGGGCATTGCAAATATAATCCGGTTTATTATGCCCAGAGTCGATCCCATAGGGAATTAACGTATCAATCAAGTCTTTAGAATACGCCATTTTTACTTAATAAATTATCTCAAGACTTTTTGAATATAAATTGGTGATGNTTTTTTTTTCAAGTGACTCTTACTTTTTCAAAACAGTGCACCTTTCTCCTTATTTTAATTATTCCCCTCAAAAAAAACCAACCTACCACCCCCCACTTTAACTCTTACATCTTTCATTACTTTTTCAGTGCTTACGAGAGGTGACAAGGTTCAAATATATGATCAATTCAAACAAAAGGGTATGGCTTGTAATGTGGTTGCCAAAGAAACAGGATATGCTAGCTAGATTGTAATTATGATATTTTTATCATTAACGCACATAAAATGTAAGGCATATAACGTGTTAAACCATGAATTCTAGCCACACATCAACTGCACATCCGTCTGAGGATGAAATGCTGTGCTCAACACCACCGGGTGCCTAACTCTCGTTGAACTGCTCCCCAGAAACGCGAGGTAACTTCGCGCCCCGGTCCGAAATGATAGATACCGGCACACCATGAAGGCGAACAATCTCCCGGATATAGATCTCAGCTAACCTCTCGGATGAATAGGAGACTGCCACAGGGATGAAATGCGCTGACTTGGTCAGCCTATCAACAATGACCCAAACTGCATCGAACTTCTTCCGGGTCAACGGAAGTGCAGTAACGAAATCCATAATGATCCTCTCCCACTTCCACTCGGGAAGCTCAATCCTCTGAAATAAACCACTAGGCCTTTGATGCTCATACTTAACATGTTGACAATTCAAACACCGCGCCACATATGCTACAATATCCTTCTTCATTCTACGCCACCAATAATGCTTCCGCAAATCCTGATACATCTTCACGGCGCCCGGATGAATAGAGTACCGGGAATTATGGGCCTCCTCTAAAATCAAATCTCGAATCCCATCAACATTGGGCACACAAATTCGCCCCTGCAATCTGAAAATGCCATCATCATCTAAGGTCACCTACTTGGCACCTCCGTGCTGCACCGTGTCTCTAAGGACACACAAATGGGGATCATCAAACTGCCGATCACGGATACGCTCCAATAATGAAGAATGAGCGACTGTACAAGCCAACACTCGACTAGGCTCAGAAATATCCAACCTCACAAATCGATTAGCCAAAGCATGAACATCCAAAGCAAGCATCCTTTATTAACCGGAATAAAAGCAAGACTGCCCATGCTAGCTGACTTCCTACTCAAAGCATCGGCCACCACATTGGCCTTCCCCGGGTGATATAAGATGGTAATATCATAATCTTTCAACAACTCTAACTACTTTCTCTGCCTCAAATTCAACTCCTTTTGCTTGAACAAGATAGTGCCTCCAAATCTTCAATGCGTGAACAATGGCTGCCAACTCCAAATCATGCACTGTATATTTCTTCCTATGAATCTTCAACCACCTCGAAGCGTAAGCAATGACCTTGCCATCCTGCATCAACACTGCACCAAGCTCAATACGGGAAGCATCACAATAGACTGTATAAGGCCCTGAACCTGTGGGCAAAACCAATACCGGTGCCGTAGTCAAAGCTGTCTTGAGCCTCTGAAAGCTCGCCTCACACTCGTCCGACCATCTGAAGTGGGCACCCTTCTGGGTCAACCTGGTCATCGGGGCTACAATAGATGAGAACCCCTCCACGAATCGACGATAGTAGCCTACCAATCGCAAGAAACTCTGAATCTCTGTAGCTGATGCTGGTCTAGGCCAGTTTTTGGCTGCCTCAATCTTCTTCGAGTCAACCTGAATACCTTCTGCTGATACGACATGACCCAGGAATGCAACTAAACTCAAACAGAACTCACACTTCGAAAACTTCGCATATATCTGACTATCCTTCAGAGTCTGAAGAATCACTCTGAGATGCTGCTCGTGCTCCTCCTGACTGCAGGGGCATATCAATATATCATCAATGAAGACTATCACGAACGAGTCCAAATAAGGCATGAACAATCGGTTCATCAAGTCCATGAAAGCTGTGGCGGCATTTGTCAACCCAAATGACACGACTAAAAACTCGTAATGCCCGTACCGAGTGCGGAAAGCTGTCTTAGGGACATCGGATACCCTAATCCTCAACTGATGGTAGCTAGATCTCAAGTCTATCTTTGAAAATACCTTGGTACCCTGAAGCTGATCGAACAAATCATCAATCCTCGGCAGTGGATACTTATTCTTGATTGTATCCTTTATCAATTGCCGGTAATCAATGCACATCCTCATCGAACCATCCTTTTTCTTCACGAACAATACTGGAGCACCCCAAGGAGAAACACTAGGTCTAATGAAAACCTTCCTAAGCAAATCCTGCAACTGTTCCTTCAACTCTTTCAGCTTTGGTAGGCCATGCGATACAGCGGAATAGAAATGGGATGGGTGCCCGAAGCCAGATCAATGCAGAAATCAAGGTCCCTGTCGGGTGGCATCCCCGGCAGGTATGAAGGGAAGACTTCAGGAAACTCACGAACCACGAGTACCGAATCAATAGAGGGAACCTCAACACTGGAATCGCACACATAAGCCAAATAAGCCAAACACCCCTTCTCGACCATATGCCGAGCCTTCACGTACGAAATAACATTGCGGGTAGAATGACCAGGAGTTCTTTTCCAATCCAAACGGGGCAAATTCAGTAAGGCTAAGGTCACTGTCTTGGCATGACAGTCTAGAATAACAAATAGGGGGATAACCAATCCATCCCTAATATAACATCAAAGTCGACCATACCTAAAAGCAACAAATAAACACGGGTCTCAAGACCCACAATCACCACAATACAAGAATGATGGACTCGATCAACCATGATAGAATCACCCACCGGTGTAGATACATAAACAGGAACACTCAGTGGATCAATAAGCATGACCAGGTATTGTGCAAAATAAGAGGACACATACGAATACGTAGACCCTGGATCAAATAGCACTGAAGCATCTCTGCCACAAACCCGTATAGTACCTGTAATGACTGCATCTGAAGACTCAGCCTCTGGCCTGGCTGGAAGAGCATAAATCGAGGCTGGGCCCCACCACCCTGAACCACATCTCTGGGACGGCCGGCTACTAGATGGCCTCCACCTCTAGCGGCTTGAACTCCACCTCTATGACCTCTACCTCCACCTCTAGCACGTCTACCCCCACCTCTAGCTAACTGGGCAAGCTGTGGAACACCTGGTGCCTGTACCATAGCACAAGAACCCTGATGTTGCGAACTACCTAGTGCTCGAGGGAAAAATCTGGCAAGGCGACCCGGATCGCCACAAGTGTAACAAGACCTCGGCTGCTGAGGGAACTGAGTCTGACCCTGTCGACCTGAATGACCACCTCAGAAACTCTGATGCGGTGGTGCGCTGATGGGAGCTGGTGGCGCACTGTAAGGCTGCTGATCAGAATAGTGCGTCTGATAACCATGACCACCTGAAGTACCATGTGAAACATGGAGAGCTGACTGAAAAGGTCCGGGAGGATGACCTCTTCCTGATGAATCCCTTCCCCCAAATGAGGCTCCACTGAAATGACCGAAATTACGGAGCCTCTTGTCAGCCCCCTAACCACCTCCCTATGAAAAAATCATCTCAATCCTCATGGCCACATTGGCCGCATCCTGGAACGATATATCTGTACCTGACTCTCTGGCCATCTGAAGTCTGATAGGCCGGGCCAATCCCTCGATAAACCTCCGAACCCTCTCCCGATCAGTGGGAAGTATCATAAGAGCATGTTGGGCTAGAGTGATGAACCTGATCTCGTACTGAGTGACAGAGATGGATCCCTGCTAGAGACGCTCAAACTGCCTCCGAAGTTCCTCTCTCTGAGTAATAGGAAGGAACTTCCCCATAAATACCTCTGAGAACTGAGTCCAAGTCAAAGGTGTAGATCCAGTTGGTCTGGCTAAGAAATAGTCTCTCCACCAACTCTTGGCTGCGCCAGATAATAGAAAAGTAGCGAAGTCGACCCCGTTGGACTCCACTATGCCCATATTCCGAAGAACCTCATGGCAGTTGTCCAAATAGTCCCGGGGGTCCTCTGATGGTGAACCAGTAAAAGTAGAAGTGAATAACTTAGTGAACCTGTCCAGTCTCCACAAAGCATCTACTGACATAGCTGATCCCTCTGCTACCGGTGCTAAAATACCCGGCTGAGCTACCCCGGCTGGCTAAGGTGCCGGAGTCTGAAATTGTGGAGCTAGCTGCTCTGGCACACGGGCGGCAGGAGTCTAGCCACCTTCCCCGGCCTGAGAGGCGGCTGGCGCTGTAGGAAGAAGACCCGCCTGTGCTACACTCTCCATGAGTCCCACTAGACGGACAAGGGCGTCCTGAAGCATTGGGGTAGCTATGAACCCCTCTGGGACCTGAGCTGGTCCAACTAGGTCTGCTGAAACTGGGATCTCCTCATCAGACTCGACCTGAGGGTCCTCCATTAGGGCTGCTGCTCTAGGCTGAGCTCGGCCTCGGCCTCTAGCACAACCTCGTCCTCGACCTCGACCCTGAGTAGGAGCTGTAGCAGGAGTGTCAGGCTACTGGGCAGAACCAAGGGAAGCACGCGTCCTCGCCATCTGCAAGGGAATAGAATAGAAACTCAATCAGTACTCAGAATTCATAGCGCACGACAGAGAAGAAAACAAATATGGAGTCATCCTAACTTCGCAGCCTCTAGGGATAAATACAAACGTCTCCGTACCGATCCCTCAGACTCTACCAAGTTTTCCGTGAGTTGTGAGACCTAAGTAACCTAGAGCTCTGATACTAACTTGTCACGCCCCGAACTCCCACCATCGGGCCGTGATGGCGTCTAACGTTGAACCCGCTAGACAAGCCAACGTGTATAGATAAACTAGCATATTAAAATCAATTTAATAGGATAAACTAAACGGATCACAGTTTAACAGCAGAAATAAATACGGTCTCAAGCTAAATAAGGAAAACATGATACAACAACGCGTAAACTTTCCCAAAACCCGGAGTCACAAACTCACGAACTGTCTATAAGAGTGCTAAATACAAGTCTGGAAGGAAATACATGTCTGCCTCTGAAGCTAGAGGAAAAATAAAATAGAATCGAAGACAAAAGGGATGGAAGAGACGCCAAGGCCCACGAACGCCAGCGGGTATACCTTGAAGCCTCTATGATAAGCTGGAAGACACTCCCACTAATGATGTCATCCGGGTCCATCTGCGTAATCTTCACAACATAAAGAAGTGCAGGTGTAGCATCAGTACAACCGACCCCATGTACTGGTAAGTGCCTAGCGTAACCTCGGCGAAGTAGTGACGAGGCTAGAACCAGACTGCCAAATAAACCTGTGCAGTTCAAATAAATAGATATGCATATATACAACTGATAAGAAATATATGGAGAAAACAATTAATAAAGGGAGGGGAACATGCTGTGGGGAGATAACAGTTTCATATAAGAAATGTCAATAAGGAAAAGAACAACAAAGCCAGCATATCAATAAGGACAAGAAAATCACAAACTTGCACGGCATCACCCTTCGTGCTTTTAGTCTCGTCCTCACTATGCAATGTAAAATGTAAACAATTTAAATCATGGCACGGCATCACCCTTCGTGCTTTTACTCTCTTTCTTCAAAGTATAATCAATGAATATCGGTACAGAATGGGTAATAAAACAGGTAATGACCCTTTGGGTCGTCACAGCATACCCATTAAGAAACCTTATTTCTTAATCATTTCTCAAGTCAGAGAATTTGGAAAACATAAATAGTAAAACTAATAAGAAATGATTATTAGAATCATGGTTTCCTTGAGTTCATTCACTATAGGGATAAAAGACACTAATAAATTGTAAAATAGAACCATACAAATTTGAATCACAAAGTTTAGCATTCCAAGTGGCTACTAATAATTTCCAGAATGGTGAACTGCAATTTGGTATTCACTAGGGTAACACAAGCATCAAACAATATGATTTTTCGCGTTATTTTCCATTTTGTGGGCGCATGGTGGCATACTCCAGGGTCCAAACCTGAAAACCTCATGCCAAAGTTTATAACTCATAGAGTAGATAATTAGCATTGGATAAAAGTTCTACGGCAAAAAACATTAGAAGAATTCGAATTTGGATCTAAAAAGACTCAATCGAACAAGAAAATCCTAACTTCAACAGAATTAAGCAAATTACCCTTTCCATTACAACAATATCAAGAACATGGTAAAACAAAAACTATGCAATTAGTTACAACCCCAAATTTTCTTTTACCTCAGAAATTCAGAAGAATTTAGCAAAATAAAAATTATTTACTTGAAGTAAAGAAAATTTTGAATTTGTAAGAAATCTCCAAGGAAAACAAAGAGAAAAAGGGGGGGGGGCAAAAATCCCTAGCAACACATCTGATTCTATTTTCCTCTTGTTTTGACCAGAATTAAGAGTTGGCTAAATTAGCCAAATACCATTTAAAGTAAGAAGTGGTTCACCCAACAACTTGACTCAAACAAATCTCCTTGTCTAATTAACTGAAAAACCATTTTCGAGGTTTCTTCCTCCATGAAACTATCCCCGAAAAAATTAAAAAGATTAAGGATTTGAACATACCTGACAAATGAGATTCACACTTCGATTTAAGGGATTTTGACAAATGAGATTTACATTTTGGTCAAACCAACTGAAATAATAAAGCCATATACAACAGTTCTCAAAAAGCAGAGAAGCAAAAATTTAAGAGAAAAATGAAAAATGAAACCGAAGGAAAAGGAAATTAGAAGAGTGAAATTTTGAATGAAGTGATCAAAGGTGTACTCAGAAATCTCTGATTCCAGTGGATTCTTAGAAGCGTGTGATACTTAGAAGCGGGATTGAGATTCCATCAACGGATGAGGAATTAGTTCAATATCTTTGAGGACCGATTCACTGGGTAGCCTATCTCTGTTTTAGTTATAGTTGAAATTTTCGCTGAGATTTGCTGAGAATATGTTTGGTGAATATAAGGGTTGTGTTTGATAAATTTGGCTGAAAGGTGAATAATATTTCGTTCATACCAAAGGGCGACCCAATATAGCTGAAATGTTTTAATTAATTAGGATAGGTATTTGCCTTTTACAAATTATTTTAAAAGTAAAATATGTGGTATTGGAGCGACCAAGTCGCTGCAACATAGATTTAGCAGCGATTATCCAAAATCACTACTAAAAATATGGAGCCAAAATTTTATTTTTAGCGGGTTTGAAAATTTCAGCTACATTAGTGGTGACCTAACAAAAGTCGCTGCTAAACATTAACCTTCTGTAGCGACTTGCAAAGTCGCTGCTAATAATATAGTTGTTGTAGCAACCTATACGGTCGCTGCTATATGTCGCTACTAATAATCAAATATCTTGTAGTGTACACTGCCCAGGGCTCTTCGTACCTGCGTCAATTTTCCGCACCTACGAAACTCACTTAACCTCCGTTCCTTCGCTTCTATAGCCCCAGATTCTACACCTGTAGACTCGCTCCTGCGCAAAATACGCTTCTGCAAAGACAGCACCCCTTCCCATTTTTTGTTCCTGTTATCTCCACTTTTCATTTGCGACCTCACAGGTGCGGACAAAACCATCACACCTGCGAGCACTGCCCAGCCTTGTTCCAGTCCGCTTCTTCCTGACTATTCACGCACATGAGGCCTCGTACCTGCGATCAAAACCATCGTAGGTGCGATCACAATATTAGGATAATTTCCAGAATTTCTTCAAGTCCAATTTTTGATCCGTTAACCATCCAAATTCCAGCCGAGGTCCCGGGGACCTCAACCAAATAGACCAACAAGTTCTAAAACATCATACGAACATACTCGATACCTCGAATTACACTAAAAAAACTAAAAACATGAATTGCACCTCAATTAAAACCTATTGAAACTAAGGAATTCCAAGTCTTACCAACGATGCTGAAACACATCAAATCACGTCCGATTGACCTCAAATTTTGCACACAAGTCACAAATAACACCACGGGCCTATTCCAACTCTCGAAAACCCAATACAAGCCCAGCAACAACAAATTCCACTCTCAGTTAAACTTCTAAATTTCCAATTTCTGCCATTTCAAGCCTAATTCAACTATAGACCTCCAATTCACAATCCCGACACGCTCCTAAGTCCAAAGTAACCCAACAGAGCTAATAGAACCATCGAAACTCCATTCCGGAGTTGTGTATACACAATATCCGGTCAATATTTTCAACTTAAGCTTCCAACCTTAAGACTAAGTCTCTCAACTCATTCCGAAACCTTTTCGAACCCGAACCAACTATCTCGACAAGTCACATAGCAGCTATAAAGTAGAAAATATTCAATAAACAGTGGAACATGGCTGTAATACTTAAAATGACCGGCCGGGTCATTACACTGCCATGTGTGCGATAGGTTCAACTGGTAGTGGACTCCGTATAAGCGATGCTTATGTGGTAGAAGCGAAATTGCAGGAGCGCAAATTGTTTCATAGATGTGATTCTGGGCAGAAACATAAAGGATCGAAGTAAGTCATTTTTCATTATTTTGGTTGAGTTGGAAACCTCGATTTTGGGAGATTCTGGAGGGATTCTTCATGAGTTTGGTTTGGGTAAGTGTTCTATATCCAAAATTGGTTATATTTCATGATTATATGGTTATTTTCATCATTTAATAGTGAATCAAATGGAAGAAATTGGGAAATTTGCATAATCTTTCAAAAATGTAGAACGGATATTTGAAGGATTATTCATTATCAGAATTTGGTAATTCTTATGTGGTGGACTCATTATCGAATATGTGATAGGATTTTATAATTTTAGTCAACTTCTGAGGTGCGTGCTCGGGGTTTGACTTTTGGGTTGACTTTTAGTTCTTGTTAAATATTGAAATTTTATTATCCGAAATTGTTTACGATGAGTTTTATTTATGAATTTAAGTTATTTTGGTTAGATTTGAGTCGTCCAGCGGGTGTTCACTCGAGAAGGTCATTTTAGAATAACAATCTAGCTTCTTTGAGGTAAGTCAGTTGTCTGATTTTGTGTGGGGGAACTATACCCCTTAGGATTTGAGTCTTTGTGCTAATTGTGTCATGTGAAGGCCAAGTACGCAAGGTGACGAGTACGTACTCGGACTTATTGTGGAAATTTGATCGTCTAGTAGTCATAGGTTCCTATGTCCATAAAATATGAAGTTATTTTGTAATACTAAATTCCCCATTTACTAAATCACCCTTACGTGTCCTAATTGGAATTAATTGCTTCATGTTCTACCCTTATTGCCGATTAAACTCTTATGTGCCTTAACTGAGGTTGTTGCCCCTTTTTATTGTCATGATATCATTTCCGTAATTGCTTAGCCTTAATTGAAATCATTATTATATCTTCCGTAATTTCTTAGCCTTAATTGAAGTTTGTTATCCCTTTCATTGTTGGCGTATTCTTATTTCGGATCATTGATTCATGCTATCTCTCTTGTAATCGAATTGCATAAGGAAAGACACAATAGGGAAATAATAGTCTTAACAATAATAATTCAATAAGGGAGAGGTAATGTGTAACAATGATTCCACGAAAGTGAGTTCTTTCTTCCATTTCTTTGTGTATTGAAGTTATTATATTGATTTTCTTATCGTATTCTTGTATTATTGTTGTTGTTGTTGTTGTTGTATTCAGTGTTGTTGCACCTAGGGATATACAAGGTTATGATATTGCAACTGTTTTGAGGAAATATTGTGGCATGTGGGAACATATTGTGAAAGTCATTTATTTGAGTTGTTTATGTTTTTGGCATACGTGTTTTGTTGAGAAAAGTGTTTATGCGTTTGCACGAGGTTTCTGTTGTGCGGTTGTTATTGTGTTGCACGAGGTATCTACCATGTGAATGTTATTATATTGCACAAGATTCTTGTTGTGTTTTTATTGATACGCATGCGATGGTATAAATTCTAGGTGTTGAAATGCATGCCGTGAGATAAGGTGGGCTTGAAACGCATGGCTAGTAGGGGAACTACTAGAAACCATGCAGTGTGACAAGGTAGGCTAAAATGCGGGATGCTATTTCGGAAAAATGATTTTCAAAAACAAAATATAAAGGCTCCCGCGGTGAAATAAGGAAAATTTTGATTCATTTACAATATGATACTATAAGGCGGTACCTCGGGAGTGCTCTTGTTGTCATTTCCCATTTTTTGTGTACTTGTCTTTGATTGTTGTTTTACTTCGCATACTATTAATTGTTTTCCTCCATGTTGAACTATTTGATCAGCTTTGTGTAGCTAATCTTGTTGTGCTGGTCGCTGCTTCAAACTTCATTGCTTTTTTTGTTACACCGTACATTTCGTGGTGATCGCAGCTTATGTGCTATTCATTGACTCTACTCTTATTTATTGATTGGACTTATGGTAGAACACTTGCACAAGCATACACGTAGCTAAATCACCTATATCGGTTTTAAAAGGTGAATCCAGTAGAAAATTAAATCATCTATACTCGTCACCATGCCTATACATCGTAATTGACAATTAGCAAGTAGCAAATTATACTCAACTCCTATTCCCTCAAGCTAAGGTTAGACCAAACACTTACCTCGGGTCCAAAGTATAGCAATCAACCCTCTAACACCGCCTTTCCTTTAGAATTCAACTCCGGAATGGTATTGTCTACGCATAATCAACTCAAGTATATCAATAAGGACTCAATAATTCAATTACATAGCCTATTTACCCATCTCCATGCATTCTTTCAAAATAACAAAATTAGACCCCGGGCCCGCTTGGTCCAAACACAAGGCTCGGACCAAAACCATGTCACCAATTCACCCACGAGCCCGAATATATAATTTGTTTCAAATTCGACCCCAAAACGAGGTCTTAATCAAGAAAATTAAAAAGGGCCTAACTCTACCCAAATTTCGGATTTTCTACTCTAATTTGCATGTTGTAGGCTTAGGAATTCATTAATTATAAATGACAAATGAAGGAAATGAGTTAAAATTTACTAACCCAAGAAGTTTTGGTGAAGGATGGCTTCAATGGATGCCTAAGGGCTTTGGAGAAGAAGAAGTTCGTTATTTTCTAAGTGAATCCCGTAGCTACTAGTTCTGGAAATATTTATATACCACGCGATCGCGAAGAGTAAAAAAAATTGGGGTCCAGAAGTTGACTTACCCGAACGCGTGGGACATCACGCGAACGCGATGAAGGAGACATATAAAGCTACGCGATCGCGGTCAACTGTACGCGAATGCGAAGAGGAAAAGAGGGCTAAGCCCTCAGGGTCAATAATCCCTACGCGATCGTGAGGGAAGGGACGCGAACACGATGAAGGAAGACTTAAAGCTTCGTGAACGTGGAACAGGCTTCGCGATTGCGAAGAACAGAAGGGACATGCCACAGCTGAAGCAAAAACCAGCAATTTTCCTAAGTTCAAAATCACTCCGAGACACCTCCAAAACACTCCCGAGCCCTCGGGGCTCCTAACAAATCACATGCACTGACTCAACAACATCCTACGAACCTAGCCGTGCGATCAAATCGCCGATATAACATCATATACATTGAATTAAACCTCAAAAGCCATGAATTCTATCAAATTTCATAAAACATCAAATTTCCCATTTCAAGTCTGAAACACGTCAGACGAAATCCGTTTTCAACCAAACTTTACAGAAAGCGCTTAGACCATATATAAGACCTGTAACGGGCACCGGAACAAAAATATGGGCCCGATACCATCACTTTCTAATCAAATTTCATTTTCAAGTTCCTTGAATATTTTAAGAAAACAATTTTACTCAAAATTCATTTTCGGGCTTGGGACCTCGGAATTCGATTACGGGCGTACGCCCAAGTCCCATATTTTCCTACGGACCCTCCGAGACCGTCAAATTACGGGTGCAGGTCCATTTACCCAAAATGTTGACCGAAGTCAAATTTATTCATTTTAAATATTAAATCTTAGCATATTTCACAGAATTTCATATTTAAGCTGTCCGGCTACGCGCCCGGACTGCACACACAAATCGAGGAAACTACAAATGAGGTTTTCAAGGCCTCGGGAGTACGAAATAGGGTAATAAAATAGGTGATCACCCCTTGGATCGTCACAATCCTCTCCCTCTGTACCACTAAAAGATGGAGTCTCTCAAACCTGTCCAATCGACACTGCTGATCATCAGACATGACAGGAACCACATAGTTCGTAGAAGCTGCAACCGGCTGGGCTAGAGTGTCCCCGAGTGTCTGGAGTCCCTGTATACCAGGCAGTAAGAGTCTGAGCACCTCCTCCGGCCTAAGAAGTGGTTGCTGCATCCGGAACAAAGACTGTCTGGGCAAGACTGGTGCACATGGTCAGAATCTGAGCTAAGGCCTCCTGAAGGCCAAGAATCACAATGGGCACAAGTGATGCATGAGCTGGTCCTATAGGCTCATCCACAACTGGAGCCTGCTCCTGAACTGGGGCAACTTGTGGATCTGCAGGTGCTGCCCTGGCTACTGTGAGAGTTGCACCTCTGCCCCTACCACAGCCTCTACCGCGACCTCGGCCTCTCGCTGCCCTGACTGGTGGTACTGGTGGCTATCCATCCTGCCTCATAGTACGCTTCCTCTCCATCGCTGAAAGAATAGAACAACAGAAATTCAGTTACTAGAATCAAAGGATTCACACGTCAAGAATTCAAGAATGTGAAATTTCCTAAAGGTTCGGCAGCCTCTCAGAGATAAGTATAGACGTCTCCGTGCTGATCTGTAAGACTCTACTAAACCTTCTCATGACTCGTGAAACCTATGTAACCTAGACTCTAATACCAACTTGTCATGACCCAAAACTCTAACTTGTCGTGATGGCGCCTATCAATGGTACTAGGCAAGCCGATTTTCAAAAAACATCAATATTTCATAAAAAGATAAACCAAAATCTTTTTTTAATAACTGAATTTTCATAAAAACATGAGTTAAACTCAAAATATAAAGTGGAAAGATATCTCCAACATCAGGGTGTCACCAATTCATGAGCATCTAAACAACTAGTCTAAGGAAAAATAGTGTCTAAAAGAGTCTGCGTCTAAGTGTCAATACAGAAAGGAAAGATAGCATCGAAGAAGAGACAATGTCTACGGACGCTGATACCTACCTCATAAGTCTCCGATACTCGACCATACATGAACTCAATTGTCACGACCCAAAATCTATTATGGTCGTGATGGCGCCGGACACCACTGTCAGGCAAGCCAATCTTTAATTAGTTGAAATAGATTCATGTTTTAACATTTTTGAAATCATTGTCTTTAACTTGTTACGTAATAACTAAATAAATCGTTAAGTAAATACAACAGATTAATATTCCTTTTCTTTTAGAAAATACATCCTAGAACCCGGTGTCACAAGTACATGAGAAATTTTTAAGAATTTTACAAATTCTACAAAGCTTGTCCGAAATACAAGTGGACAAGGAAATTAAAATAATGTAATACAATACGAGGGAGACTCCGTCAGCTGCGGATTGCCTCCGGATGATACAGCTCGCCTAAATCTCCAAACCAGCCATATCACTATGAAAGTACCTGTGAAATAAAAATGCACAGCAAGTGTAACATGAGTACGAAAATAACGTGTACTCAGTAAGTCGTCCGCCTAACCTCAGAGAGGTAGTGACGAGAGTTCGAATTAGACACTTGCTAGAGGTCAATTTAGTATATTCAAGTGTGACACTAAGCATGATTATCATAGGCAATTCATTAAAATCATTAATAAATAATATCAACTCCTTCCACATTTAACACTTTAATTCTTCGTCATTTCAGTTGACAATTTAAATCATATTCCGGGATAAGAAACATCAGACTTATTTCACATTTTACACATCAATTCTCCTTCCTCATTGTTGATACCCAATTTTTCCTCAAAATTATTTTCAAACTTTTATATATACTTTCAAAATCACTCCTTACAGTTACTGGTATTTTCTCACAGTTTTTCGTATTTTTATCAAATTATGTTCATGTTTATTTAATACTTTATATTCCCTAATTATTCATAAATGCTATAATTTCAAATTATATTTTCTTTTTCAACATGTTATTTATATCCTATTTAATTCCCTTAGGATTTTATTATTTCACAAATTGGCCAATATTGACATTATTTAGTCAATTTCAACAGTTTTTGCAATTATAGCACAAATGTACACTTATACCTTTTTAAAATCAATGAATGATCATTTATATTTTTATATATTATTCAATCGCCTTAATTTCACTTATTTGGTCTCAATTTCATTTTTTAAAATTATTATCTATTTTAATTAATTAACTACCTTATTTAATTAGGTATTTAACGTTTAGCCAATTTTTATTTAAATTTTAGCCAACCTTTAACCCAACCCCACCTGACCCAAAACCCATTCTCTAACCCAAACCAAAACCACAAATAACCCGGCCCAACCCCACACTTCATCTGAACCATTGATCAAATGAGATCAACGGTCCAGATCAGTTTTACCATAATTAAACCTAATCACTACCCCCTCCGACCCCCCATTCTCTCAACACTCACTCTCTCTCTATCTCTCTCTGTTACTCTCTAGCTCTCTCTAGAAGCTTCCTTGGCTTCTCCTCTCCAATGGGGTCTGTTCATCTTTTCCGGCCAGTCCACTCACCAGAAACCATGGCTCCTCATCGTCTCATGGCTATTTGTCCCCTTTGCACTGGTCTAGTGATACGCTAGGGCCCTCAGGTGAACCTGGAGAGGTCCACTCACCTCCCATGATCCCCATTCCACTTTTCGGCCTCCCCCGGCCGTTTGAGTAAGGATTAGTACTTATCCAGCTTAAGCCGACGACATTTTCGAGGGTTTTCCTATTTTTATGGGTTCCACGAAACCTTAACCCTATGTCTTTTCGATTTATTTTATAGTATTACGAAGCTTTTCTATGTTTTTCTCTGGAAACTTTCATCTTTAAACGATCTTCCAATTTTTAAAACTAGGGTTTCACAAACCCCTTTCCAAAATCAATTTTTTTTACTTCTGCTTTAATGTTATTCTATGCTTTTCTCTGTTAATACGTTTTGATTCAAAGATTCTTACTGAAAATCCTAATTTTTAGGTTTTTTAGTCCGTCTTGTTTGCTATGTTTAGCCAATCTGTATACTTCTTCTAGGCTCTCTATGTGCTCTATGTTTCTTACTCTGATTCATGGTTAGGGTTCCTGATACCCTCTACTGACTCTGTGATGTTTTCTTCGAACCTATGATTCTGTATGTTCTGTACTGATTTTTTGAATTGTGTCCCTTGATTGTGTGATACTTTCCTTGATTATGCTTGATTCCCTGTGATTTCAATTACAGTCGAGATTCCCTCGTCTAATTTTCAGAATTAAAACCATACTTTGTTTTGTGAATATGCTATCAGTGTGTACTTTCCTTAATTATGTGTTATGAACCTAGTCTTTATTACACACTCCATGCTTTTACTACCCCTGCTATGGTAATATAACTCTAGTTGATTCATTTCCATTATTTAACTCTGATTGGCCTATTTGAACTTGACTCCCTAATTAAAGGGAGTCCAGGCCTTTAATTGATACCGATTGGTTATTATTTCCATAATTATGTTAGACTAATTATTCCTTACCTTTTTCTTTACTCATTTCAGAATTATAAACACCCTACTCTCTTTAGCATAATACAACCAATAGATACACATAACACACACACACACACAAATAACACTCATATTTCTCTGAACTCTCACTTGTTGTGCTGCATATTCTCTCTTGTTCTTCTGGCTACTCAGTCGGCTGAAAGCCAAGACTGAACAACTTATTGTTGCTCTATTTCTCTGCATACCACTGTCCTATTGCTCTACTTCTCTGCACCTTGCTATTCCATTCTTACTCCTAACTGGTATGTTTCTAGTTTAAGTTTATAGCATCCAACTCAACATGTTTCTGTTTGTATTGAGGTTTTAATTATGGTCTTGCTTTTTGCCTCGCAGTTAGTGTGTTTGTCTTACCCCTATGATCTTTCTTTCCTTCTGTGTTCAGCATGTCTATTTGTCTATGTGAATCCCCTTTCCCTTTAGTCTAACATGTCTATTGCTTTCCCTTATATGTTTCCATCATGAATCTGCCTGACTCCCAACACTATGAGCATGTACCCCCCTAATAATTACTTATTATGTAAATCCTAATCCTGGACCTAATATGTGACTCTGTTTGACACCCCTCAATCTGATGTTGTTAGATTCCTGGCATGAACATTCTATGATAACTAGGCTTTGATGGTTTAAACCATATAGCACTAGCCTAAGGACTATTTGTGTGCAAGTATTCCTCTACTATGTGACTTGTGTGTCCCCGAGTCCCCTTATCCCTGTTTGTGTTTGCTTCCTAAACCATGTATGTTCTGGGTTGCTGACTGTCCTGTTTTCTTTCTTTTTCAAACCAGTTTTTCATAAAACAAACTCTCATGTTGTTCTCTGAAGTTATTTTCAAAACAGTTATTTCAAAAGCTACTTTTTCAAAGTCATCTATTTTTTAAACTATAGGCACATCTCACTACTCTTAGCTCTAAGTTAAGCCCCCTTCGTGTGAGCACTACCTTGGGGACCACTTGAGTACCCACTGAACTGTGACGCACAAGGTTGGCATTCCACACTGCACTTACTCATTCCTGGCTAGGGTACTTGGGTGTGAGCACTTCCTGGGGTCTTCTGAGATCCTTAGGAACTCAGACGCACCTCGGTTACAAAGGGCCATGGCATATGGCATATGGCATTGTTGGATCTGAGGACTTGGGCCTACTATTAGGCCTTCTATAGTGTAACTTCTTAATATTCTTATTTATTTTTGTGTAATTCGTGCAAGGCTGGTCTGTAATAACTAATTGTAAAAATGGTTATGGGCTGGATAGTGAAATGGCGGGGTTGTGCATGCTTAGTATAATTCTGGGTAGAAACCATACTATAGGATTTATTTTGTATATGTGTGCAATAGCTACCATGCTTAGGAATACTTGCCATGCATGCATGAGAGAACATGTTTTAGGCCCGTTTATGTCACCATCATTGCCATACTCATGCCTCACTTAGAAATCATGTTCGTAGTTAAATAACAATTAAATGGCTGTTATAATGATACTGTCTCTGCACTTTCACGATCACCATGTCTAGAAATCATGTTTTAGGTTAAAAACATTAATCGTCAATATTTGCATTAGAGATCATGTTACCCTAGGAATTCATTCTCAACATGCTCATATTACCTATGCCAAAATCATGTGTTAAGGACATACTGCTATTTGCATAAGAAATCATGTGCTAGGTTCAGCAACTTAACTACACATTTGTATTTCCTGTTTCGAGTCAAAATGATGTGTTTATAAATAAATTCCGCCTAAAATAATAATAGATTCTGATTTCTGAAAACATTTGTGCATTTAGAAAAGCATGCGTAGGTTTGCATCATTCTACACCCTGTATGCATTTAGATTTCCTATTTTGTAGGACACTGCATTCGCATTAGTATAAATACTCACTCATTTACCACGATTAAGTCTAAACAGGATAACTGGTATTTTTTTAACTTGCCTAGGCAAGCCGTAGGCATTAAGTTTATTAAAACTGGGAAAACTGTCTCTTTGTATTGTTTGGCTAATTACATATCAGAATTCATAGTCTAGAACTAGTAAAAAGATTTCTTCTGCACTCAGTAATCAGACTGCCCTGTTACTGTATTCTCACTTAGACATCCTGCCTTAGGTTCTGAAATCCAAAGACCTCTTTGTGTTTGAGTCGTCCTAGTTAAGTGTATTAATTTTTGGAGGGATACATGAGCCCCATATATGCTCATGTGTGATCCCTATACTTGTAGTCCTAAATGTTTTATTTGTCTCTTAGAATTTGTCCTTTAAACCTAAGAGTTCTGCCTAGTACCTACCCTTTAGGATACTAGTCCTAATCTCCTCCAGGACTGATAAGATGGGATGGGTAATAGCACGCAATAGAATCCGAGACCAACACACACCTTAATTACCTTCACGGGGTGGGAACGGTAGAATATGGATATGATGACCGGTGCGCTAATACCACGTGTAGTCTCTCTTCGAGGAGTGATTACCGGGTATTGCATTGATGTGATCCGTATTACTTTAAACCTATGATATTTTCTCAAATGTTTACTTCTAATTCTTTTAAACATTCAATAAAAATCCCCTCTTATGTGAGCCTTGCTTGTTATTTTCCTATTTTCTGGATTCATGAAACCATTTGGCCTGGACCCACAGTTGTGGATCCTGAGGGGTACCTAACGCCTTCCCTTTGTGATAACTTCAAGACCTTACTTAATCTCTGGTAATGCAAACTAGTTCATGAGTTAACTACTCAAGGTTCCCTAACGCACCATAAAATCGTTAGGTGGCGACTCTTCCTTTAACTTCTTCCTTCCAAAGGAGTTTGTCCCAAAATGTCCTGAACCCGATCTCCGCGAGGAAAGAAGGGGGCGCGACACTCATAACTGGCCATTAAAACTTCCTTAGGGCGATAAACATGTATAAACCATAGTAATACGCAGTAAATATCATGCGCAAGCAATGTCGAGGGTCGACGGCCCGAACCAACATAAACATAAAATGTGCACTGCCGAGGGTTGAACAGCCTGAACCATAGATGCAGCTATTTTCCCCGCTCGCGAATCAATCATGCCACACGGTCAACATAAAAATAATAAGGCTAACCTACTCACGAATCATACCTGCGACTCAGGTGCTCATATGTACACGTATTCACATAATAGATCCACATTTTTTTCAAGAAAATAGTTTCTCAGGAAATGATAAATTCCTCTTAAAGGAACATGAAAAACAGCATTTAAATCTTTGTTTTGAGACTCATTTGCCAAGGTTAATAATATTCAATAATATAACCTTATCAGGAATACAATTATCCACGGAGGAACCAATTCTCCTTCTAGATGATTAAGAAAATGAACTCTAGTCTTCTTAGATATTCAATTACTATTTTGGTCATATTAGCGGTCTAATATTACTGGCAAGATCACAAGTACAACAAGTAAGGCATGCTAGTGGGTCCTAGACTACCCGGACATGGAATGATAGTAGCTACGTACGGACTCCCATCACCTCGTGCGTACGTAGCCCCCGCATATAGTAGTACATACTTAATTATTTCACCTAGGGGGACAATCTCACAAAGTTAGAAAGGAGACTTACCTAGCTCCGAAATTCCATAACCGGCTTCCAAGCCCTTCCATCGACTCCAATGGAGGCACGACGCTCCCAAAACTATCCAAATAATGACAAACCAATGAAAATATACTCTAACATTTGCAACAATTCAAATTGTATAATTTCCCAACTCCGCTATCTGAATTGACAAAAATGCCCTCGGGCCCACGTGCCCGGAATCAAAAATTTCTCGAAGATATATTCTACCCATAGCCTTACTAGCTCAAATATACAATTTACACTAAATTCCATGCTCAAATTCGTGGTGGAAATCAAAAATACCATTTCTAGGTTTTTCTTCAAAATTTCCCAATTTTCCCACAATTTTCATGTGATAATATGATTGTAGTCCTCCGTGACCGGATACGCCTGCATCTGCACATGATGTACATGGTGTAGAATGAGTACAACCAACTCAGCAGGTAACAAAAATAAATAAAGAACTGAGAATCAGTGACGAGCTATAAAACTACAGTTCAGTTCAGTAATTTCAATAATGAAAGTGGATATGAGTCAATTTCAACAATATGAGTCAAACCAGTTGCATATTCACTAAGTTCAAGTAAGCAAGATATAATATTTTTTCCAGAAGTTCAGAACAATAGCATAAATCAGCCAAATACAGCAATAAAAGAAGACAAATACAACCTCTCAGGGTAACAATACTCAAGCTCTCAATAGCTCAAAACTCGTCTCTCAGCCTTCAATACACACACTCAATAGGTACCTGCGCTCATTAGAGGTGTACAGACTCTGGAGGGGCTCCTTCAGCCCAAGCGCTATATTGCTGCGGTATGCAGCCTATCCAATCTCATTGCGGCATTCAACCCGATCCATAATCCATAAATAGCCATAAGGCTTGTTGCGACGTGCAACCCGATCTATATACATTCAGCCCTCGGGTTCATTGCAGCGTGCAACCCGATCCTTATACCTCACAAAGCTCACAGTTCGGTACTCATGACCTATCTCGGTGACTAACCTCTTCATCCTCTCAGGGTCACAGAAATCGTACAATTCAGCCCAAAGAGAGATCATAACAAGTATTAACAAGAAACAAGAGGGAACGAATATATGGCATACAAGTAAGACTGTGATTGAGTACAAGACAGCAAGTAGCAGTCAGTTCAACAAGTATACCACTGTTGCGGGTCCCAAAAGTGATATCATATGGCCTAAGCATGGTTTCTAACATTAATGGCAGTTAAATTGCGAGAAGATAAGGAAAACATATAAGTAACATACGATATTCGACTTTACGGTCTCACGGGACAGACCAAATCATAATCACCCATCGTGCACACCCACACCCTCATCACCTAGCATGTATGTCACCTCCAAATAATCACATCATACCAAATTCCAGGGTATCATACCTCAAGACCATATTTAAGACTGTTACTTATCTGAAATTGTGCAGAAATCCTACTCTAAATTGCCCTTGCCCCTCAAATCAGTCTCAAAATTCCTCGAATCTAGCCACAAGCAGTATGAGATGATCAATATAGGCTAAAGGAATCAATTCCATAAGAAAAACGTGAAATTCTAAACCAAAATCCGAAATACGCTCAATCCGGCCCCCCGGGACCACGTCTCGAAATCCAACAAAGTCACAAAACCTGAAAGCCCATCCACTCATGATTCTAACCATACTAAATTTAGCAGAATTCGACACCATTTGGTCATCCAAATCCCCAAGATCCACTCTCCAATTCTCAAACCCTAAACCCCCAAATTTCACTTCAGAATCTTGCTAATTAGGTGGGGAAATCAATGGGGAAACAATATTTATGATCCAAAACAAGTACAAGAAGCTTACCTTAACGATCTCCTCGAAAATCTTCTCCAAAATCACCTAAGTCTAGTCCAAAATGTTGAAATAAGACAAAAATCGCGAACCGTTGCTTTTAAACCTTCTGCCCAGACTTTTCGCACATGCGGCCGTTTATGCGGTAGAATTCTCGCTCCTACGGAAGTCACTTATCCGGCTGCCTCCGCTTCTGCGATCATAGGATATGCGCATATTGTATATACGAGAAACCCATCACACCTACTTATCAAACTCGCATTTGCGCCCTCCTGCCCACTTCTGCGGCTATCGCAGGTGCGACATAATCATCGCACCTGCGTCCTTTACTAAACTCCTACTTTGTCGCTTTTGTGAATCCTTCCCCGCTTCAGCGGACTCGCACCTACGGTGCCCACTCAGCAGGTGCGATTACACCTATAGCAACAATACTTCAGTTGTTTCATCAAAAATACGAATTACACCCGAATTCAAGCCTAAAGAATCTCTAAACTTCATAATTCTACCACGTTCAATGGACCTCAAATATTGCACACAAGTCACAAATGACACTACGAACCTACTCCAATTCCTGGAAATAAAATCCGACCCTGATATCAAAGTTTTCGCTGCCGATCAAATTCGCCAATTCAAGCAAAACTCTATTACGGACCTCTAAATCATATTTTGGATGCGCTCCCAAGTCCAAAATCACCTAACGGAGCTAACGGAACCATCAAAATTCTAATCCAAGGTCGTTCACACATAAGTCAACAACCGGTCGACTTTTCCAACTTAAGATTTCAATTAAGAGACTAAGTATCTCTATTCACTCTAACATCACTTTGGGCCCGTACCAACCAACCCGGTAAGATATATAACAATTGAGGAATATAATAGAAACAGAAGATGGGAAAACAGGGCTACAACTCTCGAGGCGACCGGCTGGGTAGTCACAGAACTCCCCTTTCCTTTTCGGCATGTTTATTAACATAAAAGGTTGTACATGACCATTTAAACTTTGAAGGTCTTATAAGATCTTTTTGCAACAAAGAATCTATTTCTTTTTTTGCATAATTCCAAATATTCTTAATTCATTTGGCAATGTCTTGCCTTTGTCATAATATTATCTTTATAAAAGTCTTCTTCATAGGAAATGCTAACTATATACTTTTTCCTACTCCAAAACTTGTTTTCAAAAAATCAATTTTTTTTATTGGGTTTTGTAAATCTTCTGTAATAGTAAGATTGCAAATTTTATTTTTCAAAAAATTAATTTGTCCATATTTTACAGTGATATTATCAGACATTTCATTTAAAAAATCTTTGAAATGGTTGAGTTATAAAGTCAAAACAAATTTTATCGTTATTAAAAGTTCTCGTAAAACCTTGGGCATCCCATATAGTAAAAGGAATTATATGATGGAAAAATGGGACTCCTAATATTATGTAAAGGAATTAAAAGTTCGCGTATGCAAAGCTTATTATGGAAAATATAAGATTTTGGTAATTTGTAACAAATATTCATTCTACCCCCACTAGCTTTTTATGAAAATATGTTGAAGATATTATTTCTTCTTTTATACAATTTAAAATTCGCACCACTATCAATTAAAGAAGTAAACTCTTTTTTGAAATTATAATCTATTAAAAGAGTAACTTTTATTAAACATTTTGAGTAGTAAATAGGTGGAATTTTTGAAAAAGTCATTACCAGCCATATTAACTGCTCCTAAAAAATTACTTTTTGCCGCATCCTTAAAGGTACCAACATTAGTATTATCAAAACCTTCTTCAGTAATATTAGTACTGAATTCATGATGATGCGTGGTGAGAATTCATGATTTTAAGCATTATATACCTTGCATTTTATGTGCTTTAATGATAAAAATACACGTCGTATGTTCCTAATGGGGTTTATTTTATGTGTAGGTGAATTGGAAACGGAAGCCGAGCTAAATGGGAGCATAAACGTCGAAAAAACGCTCAAGAGGCGAAATGGACTGACCTAGGGCAAGACCTGGCGCTAGCCAGGCGTTAGCCAGGCGTTAGCCTGCTAACGCTAGCCCTACCCTGGCGTTAGCCAGGCGTTAGCCTGCTAACGCCTGCCCTACCCTGGCGTTAGCCAGGCCTTAGCCTGCTAACGCCTGGGTACCTGCTCCAGTGAACTCCGAGTTTTAATGGTTTTAAAGTGTTTCCCAATTAGAATAGAAGTCTCTTACACGGTTAGGGTTTATCCCAACCATATAAATAGACCCAAGATCACATCTTTCAGGGGGGAGAGGCGTTTTTGGAGAGCAAATACACACAAGATTATTGAAGGAGCAAGGATTATCAGTTTTCTTCATCTTATTTTAGTATTTTCAATTCATGCAACGCTTATGCAATTGTGTGATTATAGCATGAGCGGATAAACACCCATTGTTCTGGGGTTGTGGTTTAGCCATGGATATTTTTATTCGACATTGATGTAACCTTGAATATAGTCCATTCCATATATGGTTGTATCTTCAATTCTGTGTTTAATTGCTTACTTGTTTGGCCAGCAGTTAGGTTCTATATACTATCTATGTTATGCTTGGGAAAGCCGTATATAGATTAGAGAAGAATTGAAGAGAGCGCGATCTTAACCCTTCAGGGGAGCGGATTTGTGGTTAGGATAGGAATATACCTAGTCACCGTGCTTAATT
>ML392732.1:0-13537 GCA_005239525.1 Nicotiana knightiana | reverse complement strand
ATATATATATATATATGTATATGTATTCTCCTTCTTGGGGCAGAGTATGTTATTGTATTATTTCCTCCGCTATCTGCAGGCCACAACCATGGAGATAAAATCCAGTGTGAGAGGCAACTAAACACCATGCATCTCTATGATTTTATAGACATAATTAACCGTTGAGATAGCAAACACTATAGGACTCAACCAGTAATCAATGACAAAAATGCAAAAAAATCAGAAAGAAGAGAAAGATTTGAGAAAGGGAAGGGGAGAAAAATGGAGAGGTGAGATGAAGAGAAAATAATGAATGAAGAAGAATGATTGAGATTTCTGTTGAGACTTGTACTAGTTATGGATGAATATATGCATGAAAGTTAGGTGGCTTGTATATATATGGTAGTAACTTTTCACATGCATCTTCCACTCTCACCTAACTACTTACTTGTTGTGGTTAGTCAAATCACATAGCTAATATTCTCCCCTAAGCCAAGATATTATTGTGTATGTTATATTATGAAACACGGGTGATTCACCAAGGCAGGATCAAGCAATAAGTAGGGTGATTATATAGGGGAAATAAGGTTTATCTCCATTCAATAATTGTACCAAATTTAATTAATTTTACTAGGAGTTAATATACTGCAAGTGGAAATAATTTCAAATGCTTAATGTTGACAACCTTAACCAAATTAACTTCCTCTTCAGAGTAAGGAGACAACCATCAATGTCGAATGCAAGTTAGAGAGATGAATTAGTAATTGAATTAGCTATCGAATTAAAATTATACTCCAATTTTTAGAAATTGCCCTTGTGAGTTGAATTCCAATGAATATGAAGGTGAAGATGCTCCATGACTTTGAGGAAAATATATTTTCCATGAAGTAAACTTCATCCTCCACGTAGAAGCATTATCTAACCTTGAATAGCTTTCAAAAGTTAATAGAAAAGACACGAATCATTTATAAAATGATTTATCAAAAAGTTAGTCTGCAATAAAATTGAATTTTTAGATACTAAAGTTGCATTGAAGGGATAGAATAAGAACTTCATATACTGATTCTGAAGTTGCATTGAAGAGAAAGAAGAACTTCATATCCAACTCTGAAGCAACATTGAAGATATGAAGAATTTCATATTCGATTCTTAAATTTTATTGAGGAAATATAAAAGAGCTTCAGATCCGGCTCTAAAACCCCAAAATTGTAAGTTCTGAAATGATATGATGCAATTATGAATTGTGTTTCGAAGTGGATAAATTTTATTAATTTTTGTGCAGTACGAATATGACTTCAATGATGACCCCAAGATCAGTTACATCTACACTTTCCCTGAATTTTAATGGTTAGTGGTTAGAAGACATATACTTTAGGTTCATATACCACAAAAAAAGTTACTAAGTGGAGGACCTTTAATAAATGGTGAAAAATGTATATGTTTAAGTGCAATTTTATCTCATAACTGTGTGATTGTGAGAAGTTACATAAGTTTTTGTATTGTAATATGCTCATTACATGTATTATTATGTACATAGGAACGAGTCGGATGGAAAGTGGAGAAAACAAAGTGAACTCAACGCAAAATTGTGAGCGAAGAAGTAAAAAAAATAAGTTGATAGCTTGTGCAAGTTCGTGCATAACACAAAAGTATACGAGCTAAAGGAGCGAAGCAAAAGAAGAAAGTACGAACAAGTGCACGAAACAAAGTTCTCGTACAAAATCAGCGAAGCAAAGGAAGAAAGTACGAACGAGTGCACGAAACAAAGCAAAATAATTAAAGAGAGTTGATGAGCTTGTGCACCCTCGCACAACGCGAAGGAATGCACAAGCAATATCTTCAGAATTGAAGTTGGAGTGTCCTAATTCGCCCATGCAAATCCTACCCTATATAAATAACTTTTAAACTCCCTTTCTTGAGAGGGGAGGTGATCTAAGTAGGTGGAGAGACAATACTTAGGGAGGCAAGAAGACGCTAGGAGCAAGGAGCAATATCATATTCAACCAAGATTTTTTCTTTCTTATTTCTATTTTTGTTGTTGGTTATAAATTTTAGTATTATATTTCTTAATACAATCCTGAGTAGCTAATTTTCTTATCAAGGGATTTTATAGAACTTTTTGTAGGATTAATTCTTGATATATTTTGTTGTAATTGAGCTTTTAAATTTCTCTATTATTCAACTACGTGCTTATTTTAGTTAATTGAAGAGCTCTTAATTAGTTGTGCCTACGTATTATGTGTTGCTCGAAAGAGAATGCGTATTTAGGTTGCTGCTAAGCAACGTCACTCCCTACTCCCTAGGTATATGAGAGATCAATATTATGGATTTAAAAGCGGAATTAGAGATAACAAAGCTTTAACATAATCAGAGTGAGTGCTGAGAAATCGCCAGCTAAAGTAGTCTGAGAGAATACATCTTGTAAATCATTGTGATTGATCGAGAGAGAATTGCGACAAATAAAACGCTCATGATCAGTAAAAAAATAAATTGACGAGATTATAGCTAACATAATAAGAAGAATCCCGACAATTAGGTGTCGTAATCCTAACCCTTAATTTTCTCTGGGATTCGATTATGAACTTTAAGACCAGATTCTATTTGCAGCGACTGATTATCCTTTTTAAGACTAAACATGGGCGTGATGAACCTTCCGTAAGGGGAAAAAGAAATGTCCAGATGGAAGTTTGGCTCGTGGATCTTGACCTGAACTTTATTTGGGATACCCCTTTCCCACCCAAAAGAAGAAGAAGAAGAAAAAAAACTTAGATGTTTAGTAGCGAAATTAGAATTCAACTTTTAGCTAGCGTTTAGACATAAATTCTCAAATTTGTTTTTAAAAAGCTACTTTGGGTAAAGTTTGGTTTAAAGATGAAAATCTATTTAGACATTCTTTTTCTAAACATATTTCACTTTTTTTTTTTGAAAAAAACATGAAATATGACTTATACCCGTAAGTTCTAAAACTATCAAAAATATCCAACAATACCAAACAAACAAACATGCTAATCCTGTATATGCATAACCTTCATGATGCCATTTATTATTATTATTATTACAAACCATAGTTCCGAACATAAATAAGTTTGGTATAAAATTATCATTTTATAATGAACTACATAATACACTATTATAAAATCACAATGTTTGTAACAAATTTATGCAGAGAAAAATAAAACTGCAAACACAAACAACTATAAAGAAAAAAGGATTTTATTGATAAACGTTGCATGTTACAGCTCTGTTTATGTGAATACCTTATTTTTGCTCGTTTCTAATTCCCCTAAAAATACTAATATTTGGATGATTTTTAGTTATTTGTGCATTTTTATTTGCATTCCTTTATTAAAAATACCAAAAATATTTTGTTTACCTTTTATTTGTGTATATTAGTTTGCATCTTTAAATTATATATCCCAAAAAGATTTTCTTTCTACTTGTACATTTTTTCTAGGACGAAATAAGATGATTAGGGGTTAGTGGATTGGGCTAGTGTATTTTAATTGAAATTGAGCCAAATTGGCCCAAAATTAGAAGCCCAAACAGCTCACAAACTCGGTCCACATGGGGCTGCCAGGGGCGGATCCAAACGACGTAGATTTGGATCAAAACTATGTCGTTTTGGTTAGAGATTAAATCTCATCCATTTATATCCCCTTGATCCAACGGTCCGAATTTGATCTTCATTCTTAGTATTTAACACCTAAAGAAGCCAAAATTTGCACTCATTTTGCCATATTATATATTTCGCTCCTCTCACTTGCCATCTCTCCTCTCTCTCTAATACTTCTCTTAAGCCGCCGCCTCCACCACTTTCACCGCCGTGCACTGCTGTCTGTGGTGCTCCAAAAACCACCAAACTTTCACCCTTCCCTCGTCTCTTCGTCCTTTACTCATATCCGAACCCCAAATCCTCAAACTCCATCTCAATCTCCATGAATCTTCAAAAAATTGGAACTCTAGCCGCCTATTTCTCCTCAAATTTGTCAAGTTTGAGACCTCACCACTACTTAATACCTACATTAGTGTGTAATTCTTCCCTAATCTACCGTTCTTTCTTGGTTTGAAGTCGAAACTCCGGCGGGTTGCAGGTCACTTCTACTTTGGCTCGAACGAGCCTTTCTTGTTGCTGAGTTCGTTATTGGACTTCAGTTTGATTGGAGTTGATAATGACGGGCCAACAACAAGAAGAGCACGTCCGACGTCAAAACTTCATCCATCACTGCACTAATCTCCACCACTGCCGCACTACCTTTGTCTCGGGCACTCGAGTTTCTGGTGTACCCTAATCCCTTATGTCCCTTTTTTTCTTTTTCTTTCTGTTTCATTGTAGTTTGCTTAGGTCTAAATTTCTGATTTTTCTTCTTCGTTCGTTCATGTGTTTTATTTATCTTTAGTTAGTCGTTAGTTAGTTTAGATTCAGTAATGATTAGTCGCCTCTTGTTGATTTCAAATTATTGTGTTGTTCGAATTCCCATCTCAAAAGTTCTGCTAGTGGTGTTTGAAGTTAGTTTTAGATTCAAGTTTGTAAATTTTAGCTTCAATTGCGGTTTCTATTATTTCACGTTTAATTCATCGTGCTAATTAACTGAAGTTTCAGCATTTTTCAACAAAGTCGCTGGTCAGTTGAAGGTTTAAAGTTTGTTTCTTATGTGATTATTGTTCACTGCGGTTAATTCATGTTTAATAGGGTCTGTTGATATAGTTAGACATTTAACTAAGATGGTTAGTCACTCGTTAGATTCTTCGGTTGTTAGATTTTTGTTGTAGTTGATCGTTTACTCAATTAGGATCATTTTGTTTGAGACGCACATGTTTTGTGGTCGAATTTAAAATTAAAGTGTTCTTAATATATATGTTGTATACTTTTGTTTGATTTAACTTAATTTTTTGAGTTTTAGTTTGTTGGTAAAGTTCTTCCCTTTTAATACCATATTTGGCTAATCCAATGCTTGTTTTTGTGGTCCATATCTGCTGAATGAATGGATTAAAGATAAAAGGGAAGGGTAGCAAAGGCGTACTTGAGCGTAGGGCCTTTGTTTGGTTTCTTTTACTGTTGAGGACTATTTTGTAGTATAATACACCAAAAGACTGTCCAGGTTTGGTGAGGAAAACTGTTCATTGGACAAAAATCTTATTTTTTGAACAGATTTTTGGTCAAAAATCTATCATTTTGGATAGATTTTCGGCTAAGTAAAATCTGTCCCAAGAGTCCTTCTCCTCTCATATAAAGAGGAGGTCTTTCCACACTATCTACACACTCAGTAATATCTTAAGAGTTGCTTGAACACACTTGAAAAAGATATTTTTTACACACTAAAAAGACACAACTTTAGTAAAAAGGAGCAGCTGAACACCTAAATAGTAAGCTGAAAATTCTTACTTGAGTGTTTCTTAGAGTGCAAAAACCTTGAGAAAAATAGAAGGATCCCTTGGGCAATTCATGAAATTGTTAGCTACTAGTTTCAAACATCCTTGTTGAGTCTTCTGGGTTATCTTAACACTGAGTTGCTGCTGTCTTTATTGTTGTTTCTGCTGCTATTCTTGCTCATTCTACTGCTGTATTTTTATAATTCTGTGATCCAGGTAACCCTTGAACTTTGCAATGCAGATTTTTCTATCAAATAATTGAAGATATGGGTCTGTTTTGCTCTTTGGATATGCTTGATGTGCTTTACTAGAACAGTTGAATGTTTAGCATGTTACCCGTGTTTTAAGCTTGTAAAACTATAATATTTGGCTTAATCTTCAATTCCACTTTATATACGTAGCTAATACAACCTTTTGCTAAGTTCCTTATTCAAGGTGAATAAGCATTTTCATTGACACCTTTCTCTTTGCCTTGATTTCATTTTTGAGTTGTGTTACCTTACGAGGCCTCTTAGTGCTAAAAACATAATTGATATTAATATTTATTTTCTTGGTTAAGTTGAGTTGAAGTTTGGAAATTGTATATGATATAATGAGTGTGCTGTCTAGAGGAGAGAACTAATGAAAGAATGTCTTAATGTGTCATTACTATTTTGAACTTCTATTTGGTTGAGCTTAATGCATACGATTTTCTAAGTTAAATATCTAGGAATTCATGTTCTGTAATGCATTATTTTTAGCTACATGTCCTAGTTAGGTTTACATCAGCTTTAAGAATACTCCAGGTCACCATCAC
The DNA here is from genome assembly GCA_005239525.1 of Nicotiana knightiana. Lineage (NCBI taxonomy): Eukaryota > Viridiplantae > Streptophyta > Magnoliopsida > Solanales > Solanaceae > Nicotiana > Nicotiana knightiana. The sequence continues at coordinate 7,392 of ML392732.1, read as the reverse complement.
CTTCGGATTAAGTTTTCTAGCTATATCTCTTTCTTTAACATCAAGGCTACCGAAAAATTTAATTTTATCAAGTTTAAAGTAATAAACGAGTTTTGACTCAGTTTTTTAAATACTAGGCTTCATTATTAAAAATAGTTTTAATTAATGAATTAATTTAAGCGAGGCAATTTTAGGCACGTTTGAGATACAGACCATGTGTTCATACACGATCCGCGGTCGATATTTATTTAATAAAGTATTCATGTGTGCATTCCCGCTCCTTGACTCTTTAATATTAATTGTATTTAAACCATGTGTATCGCCACGTTCCTTGGTTTAGTACATATAATCAATAAGGACCTTGTTTGCTTGCTTGCTCCTATGCCAAAATTATTAATTATTAAGCGACCATAAATAATAATAATGCAAGGCGAATAAACACACTTTATCCAAAAATAATTCGAGCCATTTGTTTTAATCAATAAAAGCGACCGTGTTAGAATCACGAGATTCAGTGAGTGCTTTACACCTTCTCCCTGGTCGATAGAATTCCTTACACGATCTTTTATTTTTGCGGACCAATAAAAATAGAGTCAAACCTTCCTTTGACTAGGGATTCAAATAAAAGGTGACTTGGAACACCAAAAATCAATTTCAAGTGGCGGCTCTATAAATAAAATAATCCCTACTCAAATTTGTCATTTTAATTGGAAAAATCTTTTAACTCACACCAATTCACATAATATATTTTTGCGGGTGGTAGCAAAGGCGTGTGAAAGCTCTGGCGACTCCGCTGGGGACCTATAAGAATTTGAGCTTGTACATTGGTTAATTTTTGGCTTTTATTATTTCTGGATATTACTGTGTATGTGAGCCTAATGTGCTAATTGTCACTCATTTACTCTTTTGATATTGTTTTAACTTTATATATAAATTGTCTTCTCTCGCACCCCATCCGAGTCTTCTGATAAGTAATAGTGTTGTGTATGCTGACCAGCTCCACAAAATTTTCTATCTGAGATAAAGCCAGTGTGAAGACCTGCTTCTGGTGAAGGATTTAGTCACACATGTTTAGATGGAGAGAACCACCAGTAAAGCCGGAACCACTCTACAGCCGGCACACTGACGCTCCTCGGCTTGGGTTGTCTGCTCGAGTAAGCCAGGTCTAGATACCTTCTCCTGTAAGATTTAAAAAAAGAACAAGCCACACGCCTGGTTATCCCTAGTAGGATCATTTTGTTGCATCATTCAACTTAGCGAAGCTCGACACAGAGGTCGGGCTCGTATAGGACATGTATCCTTTTTGAGACCGTCATGTCCACTTATGTTCTATTTGCTACATCATTTGGAAGGCTTGTTTACCTTGTTGATCGGCTTTAGGAAAATTAGAGCGGAGTTGAGAAAAAAAAAATCATTCCCCCCGGGTCAGTACAAATACCCAATTTTTACTAACATTTTCGAAGTGGGTCGGAGTAAGGCTTTTTAAAAAAAAAAAAAAAAATATAATCAAAATTTTCAAAATTCGTCAATTTTAGTCTCGGTTTGAACTACACGGGTCTGATTCTCACAAATCCAGTGTGATACATAGGCAACCTCCATCGGGTCCAGCCTCCATTTTCGCAAGGATTTTTGAAAAATAGTGTGTCAATAATATTTTTTTTATAATAATAATAATAATAATAATAAAATCGACAGTTTTGCCGTTTTTGTCATTGCATCCGGTTATTTTTTTTTTATTTTTCTAATACAACCCTAATATATTTATCGGAAGTACATCCCTAATATCTTTCTCGGAAGTACGGAAGGGCTGTTCTCGAATAAATAATCATTTTTTCTCCTTTGCGGTAATTTTACTGTTTTGCCCCTATGTCTAGTCCTTTTTGCCATGACAGCCTTGAAGCCCTCCTCGGGAGCGCCGAAGGGCTGTTTTTGTAAAACAGTTCATTTTTATATTTTTATCCTTTTTTTTGTTGTTGTTTCACTCCTGCGTCCGACCGTTTTCGTAAAAATAACTATCTTTGACCATTTTTTCCTTTTTCAGGCCATCTTGCCGTAACAACCTTGAAAACTTCCTAGGAAGTGCTGAAGGGCTGTATAGGTTAAAATAGGCATTTTGTTTCATTTTCTTTAGGGCCCCTCACGTCCCACTGTTTTAACAAAACATTCCTAGAGTAGATGTTTGCTTTCAAATATTATTTGCGCAAACTGCATGTACATATGTTTCACCCTGAGGTTGGGCACGTAGGTAACCTGTCTAGGGCTCATTTCTTCTCCGTCTGAATTGGGTGGGCCAGTCAATACTGATCATTTGGGTCATAAGTGATCGGTATTTGAAATAGGGTCATCCCCAAGTGGGATGTCCGCTTGCGTTCCATAATCAAAACTCTTGTTTGTTTTATTTTAAAAAAAAATATTTAAATGTGCACATTATCGTTCATTTGAGTCCAACATTAATGTCCGGGAGTAATGATCAAGACATTCAGGACTTTCATGTCAATTAGGTCTAGATACACCCTAGCCTCATTCTCTCCTTGTGTAGGTACAACATGAGTATAATGAGTGAACAATCTGAAAAGAGGCCTATGGACGAGGAGATCCCACAACTTTTTGTCGTCGATGAGGTACCCGCACTTCTATCAATTTGGTGGAATGATATAGATGGTCATGAACAAAGACAAATAAAACGCTACTTGGGACATTTGGTTCACATAATAGAGATTAAACCAAGAAATGATGTGATAGAAGCTCTAATTTCCTGTTGGGACCCGGATAATAATGTATTTCGTTTTAGTAATTATGAAATGACCCCCACACTAGAAGAGGTTGTGAGCTTCATGGGGAAAGGCCAACATCTTCCCCGTGATAGACCTATAGTACCTAAGAGAGTATGGGCACGCAAATTTCTGGAACTCTTGAAGATCAATCATGGAAAGTATCAGAGGTTATCCTATCAATAGGTCACCTTGAAATTTCTGTTTGACATGTATAGCTATAGAGATGCTTTTGAAAACAACTTGAGTCAATTCAAACACGACGGGGACGTAGAAACATGAAAGGGGCACATGTACTTTGCTTTTATGGTCACATTTTTGGGCCATATGGTTTTTCTAGATATAGAGGGGCGTATCGACATCCAATTGGATGGGGTAGTGCAAGATTTGACTACCATGGAAAAACCCACTCTCGTCCCTATGATTCTTTCAAATATGTCCCAGGCTTTGACCAAGTGCCGAGAGGGGAAAAAGTTTTTCGAGGCTGCAACATATTACTACAGATGTGGATTTTAGAACACTTCTACCGTCACCCTGTCATCGAGAACTTCGACCTGCATTGGACCCATTTTGTTCAAAATCATGAAGAGAGGATTGAAACATGCGAGTTCCCCGAAGGAATTGGAGCTTGGAAAGAGTTATTTCTCACCTTGACTGCAGACCGAATCACTTGGGATTACCATTGGTCTTATGCAAAAGACTTTATTTGTGAATCTTCTCATCAACCTTTTTTTATATTAATGGGGCTCAAAACAGCGTCCAACCTTATGCTCCGCTTCAGGTAATGCGCCAGTTAGGCCGACGCCAAGAAATACCACCAATAAGGGACATGATCAAGTCCGCATATGATATTTCTCCGAAAGAGCCAGTCGATGACAATGAAGTCATGAACTATTGGGAGCGGAATTTTTGAGTTCCGTAATATGGTAGAAAATCACAACAGATGGGAGGTGGTCCCCGGGTACTTTTCTTGGTTTCACGACTCTTTATCATTGGCAGATAGGGAAGAAGGGTCCAACAGAATAAGAAGTGACCACCTTGTCATACAAATGTTGAAGCAAGAGTACAACAGAAGAAGAAGTGACCACCTTGTCATACAAATGTTGAAGCAAGAACTGGAGCAAGCTAGAGAAACAATCTTCCAACAAAAAGCCCAATATCAGGCCAACATCATTTAGATTCGGTCAGAGGTTAAGAAAGACTACCATGCCTCCCTACAGGTTATGAATGAGGACTTAAAGACCGCTTATATGAACCTGGAATGTTTGGAGGAACAATTGGCATACAGGGTCAAGTCTGCCCTAAAGAAAGCTGAGAGGGGTCGACTCTCTAAAATACACAAGCTACAAGAAGACTTGAGCATTGTCGAGGAAGCGATGCACCAACAACAAATGGTGTTTGATCTCCAAAGGGAGAAATTTGAGTCAAGTAAGAATCACGAACTAGCCGAATTAGAGATGGAGAAACGTCACTATCATGAGGTAATCATACGGTTGCAAAATGACTTGACAGAAGCTATGAAACAAAGGAACTCAGCATTAGACCGTGAGGCAGATGCACTGAACTTGGTCGATGCCCGTGGACGGCAAATCGATGGCATGTTTGCATTCTAGGAGAATGTCAAGAGCAGGATACTTGAGATAGCTGAGTACACCACTCTAGGGTGCGCAGATTGTGAGAAAACGAACAAAAAAATGTTTATTGAATTTGCCATCCACCTCGCTCGCCACATTGCTACAGACCTGGAGGCCCTGTACAAATATATGTCCAACCAATTAGGGCAGGGAGCGCCCCAATCGAGATGATGTCAAGTGGATAGTCTGCAAATTTGGAGTTTCTTTGTTAGATTCACTTTCTAAGATGTTTTAGTATGTGTATTTTTAGTTTGAGTCTGTAGGGTATTTGTTTGTGACTTTTGTTTTGTGGAGTCATTTTCAGTCCTGTCGAGTCTATTTTAGTGTTCTTAGCGCCTTTTCATTTCAATGTCTTGTACCAAAAACAAAAATATATATATATTGAAAATCCAAAAACATTTTAATTTGTAAAATGTTGTAAACCGAAGAAAAAAGTATGTGTTTGCTTATTGAAAAAAAAAGATTTTATTTTTTGTAAATATTTAAAAAAAATGAATGTTTTACGTCCCTGAACTACGTAATGATCCGATTCATGCGGCGACATGATACGTAAGCAACCCCCAAAAGGTTCGATCAAATATTTTTCAATGACTATAAATGAGGGATCAAAATAAGGAGAATAAAAAACAGAGATAAGAGCGTCAATAAGTAGTAGCCTTATAAGTCGGAATGAAACATGAAGCCTTCTAAAAACATGTTAGAGATGATGAAAATTTTAGGAGCATAACATATTTACGTGTAACTCGTATCTATAAAATGCTTAACCCTAACACGTTTGTTGCCTCTTATATAGTAAGCTTAAGGTGGTTGGTTTGTGGTGAAACTGGCAACACATCATTACTTCACCAGATTTAAGGGAAAGGTAGCAATGACTAACAATGATGAAATCGAGCTGGTCGGTGAACACCCCCAGGGCCATCCAGATGAGAAAGAATCAGAGGAAGTAAGAAGATTGAAACAACAACAAATTGATATGTATCAGGCTTGGGTCATCAGCCAGTCTCCGCCTCAGGGTCCCTAAGAAGGAACTTTCACCGTACCCCTTTCTACTCAACCACCGCTCCACGCAATGAGCGATCACATTCTACCACCAGGGTATGTGCCAAAATGCAACTTCCGTGCCTCCCCTATTAATGCGACCACCAGCCGCACCGGCCAGGAACGCCCCTCTTGTCGTGTCTGGCGCGCCAGTATATTCAATCCCGCCACCACCTCTTGTGGTAAGGCCAAACAACGAGCCACCATCTTACGGTTATGATGGCCAATACTACTATCTAAATATGGATTTCAGGGTCTCGGCTCCTTACAACCAGACTCCTCAGTACGAGTCACCAGTTGAAAATGAAAAACCTGCCAAGACGGGTGAGCCGGATGAGATGGCCAGGAAAATGAAAAGTCTTGAACAGAACATAAAGAACATACAAGGATTAGGTGGTCACAAAAGTGTATCTTTCAGTGATATATGCATGTTACCTCACATCCATTTGCCACCAGGGTTCAAGACCCCAAAGTTTGAGAAGTATGATGGACACGGCGACCCTATCGCCGACTTGAAAAGGTACTGCAACCAGCTGAGGGGTGCAGGTGGAAAAGAAGAATTGCTGATGGCTTATTTTGGGGAAAGTCTTGTGGGGGTAGCCTTCGAATAGTTCATTGACAAAGATATCTCTCAGTGGCATGTCTGGGACGACATGGACCAAGCCATCATCAAACAATTCCAGTACAACATTGATATTGCACCAGATCGCAATTCCCTGTCCAATATGAAGAAAAAGCTGACTGAAAGATTTAGGGAGTGTGAGCATGTGATTTTTCACCTACCAAAGGCCCCTAAAAAATTCGATAAATAAATTAATTTCATAGATTTTGTTGATTTTCAGTGATTAATTTTGAAAGATTTGTATTTTTGGCATATACATAATTCATCTTTTTAAATTTGTTCAAAATTGCATCACTATTATCAAAGAATTATAAAGTCTTAATTAAGTGAATAATAGACGAGTGATGGTTATTTAATGTAATGTAGTTTTAATAACTAATTACTAAAACTAATCATTTTTATTCATTAAATTATAGATTAATTAGAAATATAAAATTGGTCATTTTATTCTTGATTAATCTATAAATGGATGAAAAGTAGGTCTAAAATTAGTTACTATATTTTTTGGATTAAATTAGATTATAACTTAATTAGTTTAATTAGTAAAAGAAGTCAAAAATCGGACCTGGGCCAAGAAATACCCAGGCCCAATCCCCATATACTCAAACTACCCAGCCCAATATATCCCTCAACCCGGCCTTTGCCACTTAGTCCAAACGACATCGTTTAATAGGTGTCAATCTCAGCCGTCGATCTTTCCAGATCCAACGGCTGAGAACTACCGAATCCCTAAACTATATATATGTCCAAACAACACCCCACCCCCTCATTTCACCTAAGCCTCACACCCCCCCTGTCCGTCTCTCTCTCATCTCTCTAAACCTAAACCCTAGCCGCCCCAAAACCCCACCGCCGTCCGGCCACCGGACCTCCACCAATCGACCCCAACTTTTAACCAGATAACCCTCGTCCTCCCCTCAACCCCGTCCCGTTATTAGTTCCCTCGAAAATTCACTCAATCTCCATTGATTTCGGATCTAGGAACCCAGAAACCCTATTTCCCTCTGTCGGCCAATTCGAAGATTCTTAATGGCTCTAACCTACACGGATCGATAGCTCTCAATGAAAGCTATTGATTTCTGTGGGTTTGAGTCATTTTTCAAACCCTACGGAGTCCGGCCAAGGTTCAGCAACCCCCAAGTTTTTCGGCCAAAGCTTTTTTAGAAAAGAAATGGGTATTTCCTTTTTCTTTTTTAGGGTTTTACTATGAAAGAAATCATGAACAATTAATAGGTTAATTACTGTTTCCATTAGTCCTTCTTAGACCAGCTTATTTCTCTTGTCATTTTGCTCCTGTCTGCTTGAATGTTTCCTTCTTGTAATTAATTCAGAACCTGAATAGACTTCA
>ML392731.1:13550-32682 GCA_005239525.1 Nicotiana knightiana | reverse complement strand
GGGGGGGGGGGGGGGAAATAATGACGATTTTAGGAGAAACTTTAGAGAGCTTATGTTGCAACACAAGCCATGCGTGGTCACACTTCTTGAGACTAGAATGCACTCCCATGTTACTCTTCTAAATAAATTTGGGTTTTCAGAGATGATTGAAGTCCCAGCAGATGCTCAGGCTAGTGGTACAGTTGTTTTATGGGACCATGAAAAAATTAATATCCACAACTTTGTTCATAGAAATAATGAAATTCATGCAACCATTGAGGTACGTCGTACTAATCCAAATGGTTATTTTCTTCAATTTATGCTAGCACTAATTCATTATTTAGAGACCAAATGTGGAAAAATATTGAAAGTATAGTTGATAATTACAAAAGGTCATGGCTAGTAGGGAGTGTTTTTAATGATGTTTTTAGAGCTAATGAAAAGTTAGGAGGCGGACCATTGAACTGTAGGCGTATATTTAAGCTAAGGTCTAGCCTTAACTATTGTAATTTACTTGACCTTGGCTATAAAGGTAGAAAATACACTTGGTCTACTCATATATTTAGTATCAATAGTCTCATTATAGAACTCCTTGAAAAAGTCTTTGAAAATGACCAATGGATCCAAACCTTCCCAAATGCTTCAATAACTCACCTTCCCAAAACCCACTCAGATCATAACCCTTTACTCATAAACCTTATACCCAAACAATACCACAAATTTCCTAAACCATTCCGTCTGGAACCATTTTGGTGCAAGAACCCCCAATATAAAGATGTGGTATCCATTGCATGGTGTAATAACCCCTAAACCACGCTACATCGACCGTTAAGGAAAATGTCATTACCTGGAAAAATAACACCTTGGGGATATTTTTAGGAATAAAAAATGAATTATCGCTAAACTTAGTGGCATTCAAAACTCTACTGCTTATCACTCGATCCCTTTTCTCCAAAACTTAGAAGCAACCTGTAACGACCCGGCCGGTCGTTCCGTGAGATTTACCCCGTTTCCCCTATTTCTACATTTGTTATATATCGCTATCCTATTTTTGATGTGTTGGATCAGTTGGTTTGGGTCCGGAGTGGTTATGGTGAGAATTTAGGCATTTAGCCCTTTAAAGTAGCCTAATAGTTGAGAAAGTCAACTGAGAGTTGACTTATTGATAAACGACCTCAGAATGCGGATTTTATGGCTCGGATAGCTTTGTTAGGTGATTTGGGACTTAGGAGTATGTTCAGAATATTTTTGTGATCTCCGATGTAGAATTAGGCTTGAATTGGCGAAAGTTGGTTTTTGGTGATTTCCGGTCGGCAGTGGAAAATAGGCTATCGGAGTCGGAATGAAATTCTGGAAGTTGGAACAGGTTCATAATGTCATTATGGATATGTCTGCAAACTTTCAGTTCAATCGGAGGTGTTTTGGTTGGTTTTGGCGTAGTTGGTAAAATTTGGAAGTTTCAAAGTTCATAGGCTTGAATTTGATGTAATTTTGGTGTTTTTGTGTTGTTTTTGGTGTTTCGAAGGCTCGACTTAGTTGGAATAATGCTACGGGGTGTGTTGGTATTTTTGGTTGGGGCCCCGAGGGGCTCAGGATTGGTTTTGGGTGGTTAACAGGAAGTTTGGAGTGACCTTGGTAAATCTGAAGGTTGATGTTGCTGGTGTTTTCGCACCTGCGGAAAGGGAGCCGCCGGTGCGGTTCTGCAGGAGCGGACTAGGCTCCGCAGGTGCAAGATTTGGCTGAGTAGGGAGTGATCCGCAGGTGCGAGGAATAATTCGCACCTGCGATGCCGCAGGTGCGGAAGGAGTATCGCAGGTGCAGAATTGGGAGACCCCAGGGGAGATTGCAGGTACGGAAGGAGCATCGCACCTGCGAAGCCGCAGGTTCGGCTAGTGGTCCGCAGGAGCGGAACTGACTGGCAGAACAGTATATAAAGGCCTCCGCAAAAATTCTCTTATTTTTCACCATTTTGCATGCGGGAGGAGTCCTTTGAAGGCGATTTGGAGAGGGAAACTCAAGATTCTTCAGCAAAGGTAAGTTCTTTGGTTGTTAACATCGTTCCTATGCTATTTTGTTCGTATTAGGCCTGAAAATTTAAGGATTTGAGTAGGAAAAAGGTTGGGAAGAAGGGGGTGGAGAATTGGAAGTTCTTTCGAGGTTTTGGGTAGGCAATTGTGATCCGATTGTGATGATTTGGTATGAGTAGAATCGTGGGAGGACGAGGTTTCTAGTGACGTAAAAATTATCGAGTTCCGAGACGTGGGCCCGGGGCTCGGGTTTGGCTGAATTTCGAGATTTTTGTGTAATTTGATAGTTTTCGATTGGGTTGTATTCCTTGGTTATATATTGATGATGTTAAACTGGTTTTGGCTAGATTCGGAGCAATGGGGAGCCAATTTGAGGGGCAAGAGCATTGCGGACTAGTGTTGTGGCCCGTTAGAGGTAAGTAATGGTTATAAATCTTGTCCTGAGGGTATGGAACCCCCAGACTACATATTTTCTCACTAATTTTTAGAAAGGCGCACATGTCGGATGACGTGTATGTGGCGCGTACTGATTTTCGGATTGGACTAGGTCCTCTCCGCGGAAACTAATGAGTTGCATATTTACTCAAAATCTTATGTTAAATTATGTTCTAAAGATTTGTGAAATATTTGGGCTATGGGCTATAAGCCGTGTTTGGGGCCTCGTGCCGGTCTGTTTAGAGCCTTGAGGGCTTTTTACTGCTGTTTTCCTCACTATTTGTTGATGATTTTACTCAGCATCATTGTGCATATTGCTTTTATTGAAACTCAGCCTGAGTTACACTACATGAGCATTAAACTGATCTTTTCGGGTCGAGTACCCTGTTTTACTAATTCGCCCGAGGGGCCTTTTGAGTGGTTCCACCGAGTGTGGCCGAGGGCCAAGAGTGATGTTGAGGTGATGAGTGATATTAGCGCTTGGGCTGAAGGAGCCCCTCCGGAGTCTGTACACACCCCCAGTTAGCGCACCGAGTGCCGGGTGACGAGTGATTGGGAGGCATGAGTGACTGTGAGGCGCTGAGTGATTGTGAGGTGCTGAGTGATTGTGAGGCATGCCCGAGGGGCTGATTATGAAACATGTTTTTTCCCGAGGGGCTACTTATGATTTTTACTACATTCATTTGCATACCAAATCCTTTGTTTTAAAGTTGTTAAAAATGTGCATTCTTTAAAAGACTTTTTCTGAAGTTGATTTTAAGGCATGATGATTTCGTATATCTATGTTATACTATTGGAAAGTAAGGCTTTGTATATTGTGACTTGATGACATCGATTTTATTTGTTTCCTTGCTACTTAGACTTGATTTATTTTCATTACTACTGAGTTGGCGTACTCACTTTACTCCATGCACCTCTGTGTGCATATTTAGGAGCAGATATCGAGCATTAGCCTTTATTCCGCAGCGGAGCCAGATTTGCGGAATATAGAGGTAGCTTTTCAGCGTCCGCAACATCTCTGTTTTCCTTTCTTGTTGTATTTAGTGTTTATTCGAAGGTGTTGTATCATACTAGTTTATTTTGGCTTATTTCCTCCAGATGCTCATGACATGTTGGCTCCGGGTTTTGGGGTTGGAAGTATTGTATAATATTGGCCTATTATATTAAGTAATTTTCTGTATATTTTTATGAAATGCTCGAAACTTGAATGGTATTTTCAAAGAAATTGCGAACCTGCGGTAGTCGGCTAGCCTAGTTCCACGATAGGTGCCATCACGGCCGGTTGGGATTTGGGGTCGTGACACAACCCTAAAATTTGATTTCAATAACATTCTGAAAATTGAGGAAGACTACTGGAATCTTTGCTCTAGAATCTATTGGCTCAACGAGGGGGATGACAATACAAAATTTTACCATATTATGGCTACCAATAGGAAAAGAAGAAATAAAATTATTTTCTTTAAAGATAAAAACAACTGGATTGAGGATCCTGGAGCCATCTTCAACCATACTAGAGATTATTTTATAAATATTTTCACAACTTCTCATGTCTCTAGTGATTGGAATGCTATAAAATATGACCCAAAAAGCTACAATAATACAGATCTATCCTCACTGGATAATTCATTCACAAACTTTGAAATTATTAAGGCTTGTTTCCCTTTTAAACCATATAAAGCTCCAGGCCCGGATGGTCTTCATCCATTTTCTTCCAAAAATATTGGAACATAGTAGGCAACTCAATTACTAGCCTCTGTCAAGAAGCTTTCAATAGTGGAAAAATTCCTGATGGCATAAATGACACCCTCCTATGTCTTATCCCCAAAATTTCTAATGCTAACAACTTAAAAAAATTTAGTTCTATAGGACTATGTAACACTATTTACAAAATCATTACCAAGGTCATTACAAATCGATTGAAGCCTTTATTAAACAACCTCATTAGCCCCTTTTAATCTAGTTTTCTAAAAAATAGGAAAGCTAGTGATAATGCGATTATTATTCAAGAACTCATTCTCAAAATGAATAAATACTATCGTAAAAAAACACAATATGTTCCTTAAAATCGACCTAGAAAAGGCTTGTGATCATCTTAAATAGTCCTTCATCTATAGATCCCTCACTTTCTTTAATTTCTCCCCCCCCCTCCCCTCACCCTCCACAACATCACTAAGCTTATTATGAATTGTGTTTCATCAAGCAAAATATCTATCCTTATTAATGGCTCTAAAACTGATTGCTTTTCCCCTACTAGGGGTATTAGGGAGGGTGATCTGATGTCTCCATACTTATTTATCCTTTGTATGGAAATGTTTTCCACTCTCATCAATCACAAGGCAGATATGGGTCGCTAGGATCCAATATCTATAGGGAAGAACAATTATCAATTGTCACACTTGTTCTTCGCGGATGATCTTACCCTCATGGACCAGATTAATAATAAATCTATAAATACGATTAAGCATTGCCCTGATCTGCTTTTCTCCCTGTCACGGCAGACAATTAATAGGGCAAAATAAAAAATTACCATCTCCAAACACTGCCCCAAAAATATTTGCTCCAATCTATCTAGTGTTTTCAACATCAACATTAGCTATACATTTGGAAAATACTTATGTTTTCCTATTACTAACTCGAAACCTAGAGCGATTGACTTCCAATTTGTTCTTGATAACATGCTTGAAATATTAGCTACTTGGAAAACAAGTTGTCTTACCATGACAGGCAGGTGCACCCTGGCTACCTCGTGCCTAAATTCCCTCCCAAACCATATTATGCAATATACCATCTTGCCTTCAAAGACTCATAAAAATATAGACAAAATCCAACGAAATTTCTTATGGGGTACAAATGCTACTTCCAAAAATCTCCATCTTATCAATTGGGGCACCATCACTAAGCATTAAAAGGAAGGTGGATTAGGGATACACACAACTAAGAATAAAAATTTAGTGAACCTAGCCAACCTATCTTGGAGACTTCTCACTAACACTCATTCCCCTTGGGTAAAAACACAGTTCATGAATTTTCAACCTAGAAGCTAGGATTTTCATGGTGGAAATTGGGGGTTTGGGTAGAATTAGGGATTTTTGAAAAATTGGGATTTAGACCTCAATTTGAGGTCGGATTTCAAAATTAATTGCATAATCGGGCTCGGGGGTGAATGGATTAATGGATTTTGGTCCGAACCTCATGTTTTGACCTAGCGGGCCCGAGGTTGATTTTGACTTTTTAGGGGGGGGGGGAATTTGGGAAACCTAAATTTATGCATTGTAATTGATCCTTTAGCAATATTTGATATTATTGAGTCAATTGTGGATAGATATGAGTGGTTTGGAGGTGATTTCTAGAGGAAAGGTTGTGATTGAGCATTAAATGGCCTGTGGAGCGAGGTAAGTGTTGTGTCTAACTTTGACTTGAGGTATTCGGAACCCTCGACCTATTTTCTATACGAAATTCGTGTGAGCCGCGTATATGTGAGGTGACGAGTACTTGTGCACCGCCAACTTATCTGTCTTTCCTGTTTCTTTCTCGTTCTTCTCATATTGTCTTTTTCCCTGCCTTAACTGCTACATGTTTTACTTGTATTCCAATGCCTAATTGCTACTTGTTAAACATTGTTTCCCTTTGTTAAAGGTATTAGTAGCCCGTATCTTCATTGCCTCTTATTATTTGCTTAAGCTGGTTTATTGGTGTTTTATGGTATATTCTGGATTGGTCTCGCTAAATAGTAATTCTTGCGTGAATTCTCATAGTGTACAAGCTTCCCATATGCTTTGGTTTGATGTTTAAGTATTGTGAAGGGTTTTGTAATTTGAATTGTGAAATTTTTGTACTTACTGAGTAATTGATATTGATATGGTGGGATCGAGTTGCACGCTGCAACAAGTGGAATAAGGGTGATATATTGAGCAGGAATAAGGGTGAATTGATATTGTATGGTAGGATCGGGTTGCACGCCGCAACAGGTGTAATAAGGGTGGATTGTGGTGGAATAAGGGTGAATGTGATTTGGTGGGATCGAGTTGCACGCCGCAACACTTTTATTTATATTTTTTTGTTCATGTTATTAAGAGGAAATAAGGGTGAAATATGACATGTACGGTGGGATCGGGTTACGCGCCGCAACAACTTATATGTTTATGCTTTCCCTAACTGTGTTAGCTGTACGATAGTCTTAAATTGCACTTAAGGATTTGTAGTATCTGAACACTGACGAAATACTTTTGAGAAGTAATTACTTCATGAAAGTTACTGCTTACTTTATTATGTTTTCCTTTCCGCTTTTTATAATATAATGTATGTAGATTATGTTGTGAGTGACCCGCCGTAGCCTCATCATTCCTTCGTCGAGGTTAGGCTCGGAAATTACCAGTACATGGGGTCGGTTGTACTGATACTGCACTCTGCACTTCCTGTGCAGATTTTGGAGCCAGTTCGAGCTGATCGAGAGGTTGGCTGTAGGATTCACTTGCTAGGAGACCCAAGGTAGACTTGTTGGCGTCCGCAGGCCCTAGGCGTCCCCTTCCATACCTCATACTTTACTATTTTCTTTATTTTGAAATAGTTGTATTTCTTTCGGACAAATACTTGTAGCAAAATCTTATATTGCTCGTGAATTGTGACTCCGGATTCTGGGTAGTAGTACATATTCAAGGCTATTATATATAAGTCCGTTTTTATTTCGACTTATTATAGCTTGCTTGTTGTTAATCACTGAAATGTAAGATAATTGGATAATAAATCTTTAACGTTGGCTTGCCTAGCAAGTGTAATGTTAGGCTCCATCATGGTCCCAACGGTGGGAATTTCGGGTCGTGACAAGTTGGTATCAGAGCACTAGGTTGCCTAGGTCTCAAAATTTACGAACGAACTTAGTAGAGTCTGGGGGATCGGTATGGAGACGTCTGTACTTATCTCCCAGAGGCTATGAAGTTTAGGAACAAATTTCACTTATATTCTTCTCTGTTGTGCGATTTTGTTTTCTCAACACTGATTGAACTCTTCTACTCTTATTCTCTCGCAGATGGCAAGAACACGTACCGCTTCTTCAGCTGAGCAGCAGCCAGAGCCTCTAGTGGCAACTCCTACGAGGGGCAGAGGTCGAGGCTGAGGCCGTGCTAGAAGCCGAGGCAGGGGCAAGGCTCAGCCCAGAGCCCGAGCGGCAGCTCCAGCAGTGGAGCCTCAGGTAGAGTTCGATGAGGATGTTCCTGCCCAGACTGTTCTTGCCGGACCAGCTCAAGTCCCGGAGGGATTCACTGCCACCCCAGTGCTTCAGGATGCTTTGGTCCGTTTGGTGGGCCTTATGGAGAGTGTGGACCAGACTGGCGCATTTCTAGGCTAGAGGAGGAGCCCAGACTCCTGCTACTCACACACCGGAGCAGATGGCTCCCCAGTATCAGAATCCAGTAGCTTATCCAGTCGGGGTAGTTCAGCCGGTTGTTGCAGCACAGACCGGTGATGGGTCAGCTATGTCTTCTAAGGCTTTGTGGAGATTGGACAGGTTTACCAAGATCTTCCCAGTTCACTTCAGTGGTGCTACTTCAGAGGATCCCCAGGAGTATCTCGACAGCTGCCATGAGGTGCTTCGGAACATGGGTATATTGGAGACCAATGGGGTCGACTTAGCTGCATTTCAGATGACTGGTTCGGCCAAGAAATGGTGGAGAGATTATTTGTTGACTAGACCAGCTGGGTCTCCTTCTCCTACTTGGGACCAGTTCACTCATCTCTTCCTAGAGAAGTTTCTGCCTATCACCTTGAAAGAGGAGCACCGCTATCAATTTGAGCATCTCGAACAGGGCACTATGACTGTTACTCAGTACAAGACCCGTTTTGTGGATTTGGCCCGTCATGCTCTTCTTCTGCTTCCTAACGACATATAGAGATGATGAGGTTTATTGAGGGACTTGCTCAAGTACTTTTCTATGTCTGTTCTAGGACGAACGGTTGTTTTAGAGGTGGAGAATGTGATGACCCAATAGGTCATCTTATTATTTAAACCTCATTTTGTGATCCAAAACCTTAAAAGTCATGTTTTAGCCTTCCTCGATTTGCATGCGTAGTCCGGACATCTTTCTGAAAATCCTTTATGATAAAAACTGAAAAACTAAGAAAAATTTACTTTAAAACTTCATTTAAGTTGACTTCGGTCAACATTTTGGTAAACGGACCTGGATTCGTATTCTGACGGTCTCGGTGGGTCCATAACATGATTTGGGACTTGGGAATGTGCCCGGAATCGAAATTGGAAGTCCCTAGCCCGAAATATCGGACAATGTCAAAATTTTAAAGTTGAAAGCTTAATGAAATTGAAGTGTTTGACTAAATTTTGACTTTTTGGATAACAGGTCCGTTTTTTATTCTAGAACCCGGTATAGGTCCAATACCATATTTATGACTTGTTTGTGAAATTTTATGAAAAACAGAGTTGATTTGACATGATTCGGACGTCCGGTTGAGAAAATAGGAATTTCAAAGTTTTCTTGAAAATTTCATTCGATTTGGTGTTCAATTCATAGTTCTAGGTGTTATTTTGGAGATTTGATCACGCGAGCAAGTTCGAATGATGTTTTCGGACTTGTGTGTGTTTGATTTAGATCCCCGAGGGCTTGGGTGAGTTTCGGATAAGCTACAGAATGAAAATTGGACTTAGAACATAGCTGGTGTTGCAATATCTGGTGCAAGCCTCTGATCTCGCATTTGCGAGATCGGGCATCGCAATTGTGAACCCTGCAGGTCTCGCATTTGTGAGATATTTCTCGCATTTGCAAAGAATAGTTGGGCCTTATAGTTTTTGCATTTTGCGAACTGGGTAAGGGGAAGGCAGTGATCGCATTTGCGAAAAAGGTCAGGCTCGCATTTGCGAGGTTTTCTTTGCAATTGCGAAGATAGCAGGGATGGGAGACCTTCGCATTTGTGATGGGTTCTTCGCATTTGTGGGGCTAGCATTTACGCACCCCAGGTCGCAAATGCGACACCTGCAAATGATCAAAACTTAAGTTAGACGTGTTTTTTCTCTCATTTATCAAAATTTCAAATCCTAGTACACTAGAGGAGATTTCTCCAAGAACATTTCTTTCCCAAAACCTTGGTAAGTGATCCTAATCCACTTTTTTTCAATTATCCATCACATTTCATGAATTTTCAACCTAGAATATAGGATTTTCATGGTGGAAATTGGGGGATGGGTAGAATTAGGGATTTTTGAGAAATTGGGATTTAGACCTCAACTTGAGGTCGGATTTCAAAACTAATTGCATAATCGGGCTCGGGGGTGAATGGGTTTTTGTCCGAACCTCAAGTTTTGACCAAGCGGGCCCGGTTTGATTTTGACTTTTAAGGGGGAAAACTTGGGAAACCTAATTTTATGCATTCTAATTGGTTTCTTTAGCAATATTTAATATTACTGATTCAATTGTGGATACATACGAGTGGTTTGGAGGAAAATTCTAGAGGAAAGGTTGTGATTGAGCATTTAGTGGCATGTGGAGCGAGGTAACTGTTGTGTCTAACTTTAACTTGAGAGATTAGGAACCCTCGACCTATTTGCTATATAAAATTCATGTGAGCAGCGTATATATGAGGTGACGAGTACTTATGTGCCGCCAATTTATCTGTCTTTCCTGTTTCTTTCCCGTTCTTCTCATATTGCCTTTTTCCCTGCCTTAACGTCTACATGTTTTACTTTTATTCCCATGCCTAATTGCTACTTGTTAGACATTGTTTCCCTTTTGTTAAAGGTATTAGTAGCCCGTATCTTCATTGCCTCCTATTAACTTGTTTTTATGGTACTTTCTGAATTGGTCTTGCGGAGTAGTATTACTTGTGTGTGCCGCGCCCACTTTTTCTCGCGAAATCGGGTTTCGACATTCTTGGAATAACTCCTATTTTGAGAGGTTAGGAAATTGGAATTGATAGAGTCGCCACCTAACGGATTAAGGTGTGTTAGGTCACCTATAGCAGATAACTCATATTACCAGTTTACATCAGCAGAGATCGGGTAAGAACTCAAGTTACCTAGAGGGGAAGCTGTTAGGAACCCCTCGAGGTCCATAATGCTGGGTCCTGTCCGAACTTAAATTAAGAGAATTAGTCTAAGGGGAAGAAAGAAATTTGGACAAATAAAGTACTCGATTTATTCTAAAACAGGAATAAAAAGGGGGGAGGGGTCTTAAGTTTTTTAGCCTATAGGATCACCCCATGCAATACTTTGTAACTCCCTCAAGTCGGGGTGTTACTCATAGTACTTTGCACACGGACTATCATCTCCTTACTACCTGATTACTATCTTTAATTTGTTACTTAAGCGTTCTAATTGATTCTAGCTCGTTCCCTATGCGTGTACTACTCGTCCCTTATCTATGGCCCTGGAGGTATTAGGACCTCTATTTGGGGATAGTTCTAGACCCAGCCTATGTTGCTCAAAAATGTAAAATCTGGGCGACAAGAAAAAGTAATTAGGACTTTCGGATAAAAATCAAATATAGGCTCATTTTGACCTCCACACATAAAGCAGCAAATGCACGCAATCGAATCAGCAAACTTTATTAACCTTAAAGTCCTATAAGCAGGATATCTATGTGATAAAAAAGAGTGCAGAGGCAGTTTTATTAACGCGAGTGTTAAGACCTGTTGTTTGCCTACTGACTTTATTCAGTATAATATGTGCAGTTTAGGCAGTAATACATCACAGATATAAACCCAGAATTATTATTAAGTCCTACAGGTATATTGCCAAAGTGATTGACAATGGCGATTGAATGCAGAACCAATTAATAGAATCCTATAGGCATGATTTCTACAAGTTTAATGGTTACAGACCTATAGACATGGTTTCTAGGTGTACCACTGATTTTAGTCCTATAGGCATGCTTTCTAATTATTTGAATTGATTTTGATCCTATAGGCATGACATCTATCATCTGAATTGATTTTTTTATCCTATAGGTGTGATTTCTAGGGTTGAAACTGATTTTAGTCCTATTGGCATGTCATCTATCATTTGAATTGATTGTTTTTGATCCTATAGGCATGATTTCTAGGGTTGAAACTGATTTTAGTCCTATTGGCATGTCATCTATCATTTGAATTGATTGTTTTTGATCCTATAGGCATGATTTCTAGGGTTGAAACTGATTTTAGTCCTATAGGCATGGTATCTATTATTGAATTTATTTAACCCTATAGACATCACATCTAGTGAGCAGTAATACATGTGAGAATTGTACACATTGCTAGAAAAATAAGTAAATCAAATAGTGGGATCCTATAGGCATAATTGCTAATGCACGTCTGTTAGACATACTGATAGATCCTATGGGCAGGATTTCTAATGCCATTATAATATCAACCCTATAAGCAGGATCTCTAATGATGCAAATATAGAACTCAGAATTAATACCATCAACGAAAGTTCTATAGGCAGGATTTCTAAGCACAAATATAGAACTCATATAGTTTTTACCAAATGAACAGAATTAACAGCATAGTTGAAACCCTATAGGCAGGATTTTTACCCAGTTTAACAAAAGGAAATAAGAAAAAACCCCAACTTTACTAAATATCCCCAGCATCTGTTTATTACAAAATTATTACAGACCATAATAGCAAATGAATTATACAATAGCAGTAAGATATACTATAGGGAGCCTTCATTAGGCCCAAATAAATCTGGGAACCAAGCCTTCCAACAATAACAACTTTGAGGCACAACATAGTGATTCACCCATAGCACATTAGAAGCAGGTTTCTGATGTGTCAAAGTTCCCAAGGGCCTCAGGGACCCAGGGCAATGCTCGCACCAGAACCATACATTCAGAAGTTATCCCACAAGAGATTGGGAACCAATTCCGAGTGTGTTAGAGTTCACAGGAGTCTCGTGTGGACCCTGAGCAGTGCTCACACTGGGGTGGTTGAGAACCTAAGGGACTAAGAGTGGAGGTTTTAAAAATCAGCATATAAAAAGGAAGTAGGGGCAGATTTCAAAATAGTTTGATTTCAGAAGAAACAAGGTTTAGAACACAGAATTGCATTCAGAAAACAACAAAGTTTGCAAAGTACATAGCTTCAAAGAGACCTAATTATAATAAGTGAGCATGTTGACATTTAGGACAACAATTGCTTAATCACAGAAGCATGTTAAGGCAAATAATTTGGTTGAACAAGTTGGGCAGGACACATTAAGTAACCGTAGAAATTTGTGAGGTTAGGATTAATGAACCAATTTCAAGTTAATGGTATCATAAAGATGCTAAGTTCAAAACAGGTGCAAGATCAACAAATAGTGCATGAAACAAGTTAAAAATTAAGCTAGCTTGTAGGAGGATTCATATTATTCAAAAATAGCTAATCTTAAAATAACAGTATTAACCATAAGAAGAGAGTCATAGGAGCATAAAAGGTAGAATCATGTTGAAAGTAAGGTTCAAGACATGTTGTTCAAGTAACACTGATTATGAAAACATGGAGAACGAAACGAAAAGGGATTAGGGCTTACCAGTTAAGCAAGAAAGAAAGTAAATATGCTATAGTAGTTAAGTTCCAGAATCACTTGGCCTTGGATTTCAACCGGCCAAGACCAGAAATAATAAGTACGGAATCAGTGTAAAAGAAGTAAGTTTTAGTGAGAATATGAGAGTTCGAGTTCTGTTTTAAGGGAAGAGGGGAAAGGGTTTAAATAGCATTCGATTAGGCAGACAGAGAAGGGAAGGAATCAAAAATGCACAAATAAGGAAAGACGTTGACCTCAGAATTAATTTAAGTAAGAGTTCAGTTAATTAATAGGTGTAATAGCGAGTAAGCAGCGAGTACCACTCAAAATAAGGAAAGCATCATATAAAAATCAATCAACAATTAGATTCTAAGAAAAATAAGGTAAAGAAATATTGAGAACAAGGTAAATCGAACAGAATAAGAAAAATATCAGTACCCTAATTTTAGGTAAAACCATAAAATAAGCAGAGATAAAAGGCAAAAGTCACATGCTTTATAGGATGAACGTAAACGGGAACATATTCACATAACACATAATCAAACAGATATGGCCCTAAAATAAAAGGTTCGAAACCCCTAATTTTAGGTAAGCCATAAAATCGATAAAAACAGAAGTAAAGAATCAAATGTTTTGTTAAAGTGAACATAGACAGGGATTATTCATAGAACCGAACCAGTTCTGGTTCGATTAAGAAGATTTGAAACCCTAAATTGGGTAAGTAAAAAGATTTAACAAAAAATAAGCAGATTTCTACGGAATAACATAAAAAAATAAGGTTAAAACCAGATTTGGTTTGAATCGAAAAGATTTGAAAACACTAACCTTAGGGTTAAGTAAGAACTAATGAAAGATACGAAAGATATTCGTACTTACACAGAAAAGCTGATGAATATAGATGGAAACAATCAGTAGGTTAGAGATTTGAACCAGCCTTGGTTCGATCTATACAGGATCTTCCTTCCATTTGAGGCAAGCAAATTAGGTAACACCAAAAATGGGTAGCCGGTGAGGAAGGGGGCCAGATAAGGTAAGGAACCACTGAGTGATTCCATTTCTAGGTTGGAATCAAATGGGAGATGGAGATTGCGACGCTAGGGTTTCAGAAGAGAGGGGGGGGATATGAGAGTGTTTGGTGACGGCGGGTCGGTGGAAGTGATTAGGGTTTAGGTGGGTTAGGTTAGTTAAAGGGCTGGGAT
Organism: Nicotiana knightiana; assembly: GCA_005239525.1. Taxonomy (NCBI): domain Eukaryota; kingdom Viridiplantae; phylum Streptophyta; class Magnoliopsida; order Solanales; family Solanaceae; genus Nicotiana; species Nicotiana knightiana. The sequence goes on along the minus strand of ML392731.1, from coordinate 18,550 downwards.
GATTGTGGACCGTTGATTTTAGAAATCAACGGTCCTAATTTAAAGGTGCTGGGTCGGGTTTTAAATGGGTACAGGGATTGGGTTAATGGGTATTTGGGTATTGGGTATTAGGGTATTGGGCTGGTGTAATTGGGTTGGGGTAATTGGGTTATGTACGAAATTAATTAAGAAAAAGGGCTAGATTTTAAATACCCAATTAAATCAGTAAAATAATTTATATAAAAATATTTAATAGTAAAAATATGTCATTTGTGCGTGAAAATGATTTAAAATAATTACTCAACATTATAAAATATGAAAAGTCATTTTCTGTATAAATAATGTAATTATGCATATATATGGGATATTATTGAAAAATATGCAATTTTAGCCTTAGGATGCAAATATAATTATAATAAATCTATCAAAAATATTTAAAGCTTAATATGGCTATAGATGATGAAAATTAAATAACAAATCATTACAAAATTACTTGTGATGTAATTAATAATTATTTATATAGTAAAAATACAGGAATAAATTTATTAAAGACCTTTAAAAATTATAGAAAATTATGGAAAATACTTGATGATGATTATGCACTATTTTGAAGGTATATATGTATTTTTGAGAAATATGAGAATTAGGTGTCAACAATGTGAATTCTCATAGTGTTCAAGCTTCCCATCTGCTTTAGTTTGAAGTTTAAGTATTGTGAATGGTTTTGTTATTTGAATTGTGAAATTTCTGTACAATGAGTAATTGATATTGATATGGTGAGATTGGGTTGTGTGCTGTAACAGGTGGAATAAGGGTAATATATTGAGGAGGAATAAGGGTGAATTGATATTGTATGGTAAGATCGGGTTGCACGCCACAACAGGTGTAATAAAAGTGGATTGTCGTGGAATAAGGGTGAATTGTTGTCACGGACCAAAATCTACTAAGGTCGTGATGGTGACGGACACCACCGTCAGGCAAGCAAATCAATAATTAGTTGAAATGATTTCCTGTTTTAACAATTTTTGAAATTTTTACCTTCACATACAAGTTATAATAGCGAATAAAAATTTATCAAATAAATACGACAGGTGAACCATTCCATTTATTAAATTAAATCCCCAAACACATCCCAAAACCCAATGTCACAAGTGCATGAGCAAATTCTAAGAATTTTACAATTTCTACAAAACTTGTCCGAAATACAATTGGACAAGGAAATTAAAATAAAATAAAACAATACGAGGGAGACTCTGTCAGCTCCGGATTGCCTCCGAATAATGCAGCTCGCCTAAGTCTCCAAACCAGCCACATCGCTATGAAGGTACCTGTGCAATAAAAATGCACAGCAAGTGTAGCATGAATACGAAAACAACGTGTACTCAGTAAGTCGCCCGCCTAACCTCAGAGAGGTAGTGACGAAAGGTCGACTTGACACTCACTAAGGTCCAACAACATAATTTAACAGAATATGATGAAAACGGTAGGCATGTAAAGGTAGTAAATCAGCAAATATATAAGGCACTGGAAGTAAATAAACAATTACTACTTCATCTTCCCCGAAATATCTGTCAAATCAATATCCATGAATTCAGTAACAATTTATCATGCGCATACGGGATAAGGACAACCGGCCTGGGCCATAAAAATTATCATGTTTGTGCACTGCCGAGGGTCGAACGGCCTGAACCATAAGTGCATCTTTGCCATAAAATAATCATATCTATGCACTGCCGAGGGTCGAACGGCCTGAACCATAAGTGCATCTTTGCCATAAAATAATCATATCTATGCACTGCCGAGGGTCGAACGGCCCGAACCATAAGTTCATTTTTCAATCCGTCGTGGCGTACGTCCCGCTCCCATGAGAGTAGGGGAAATAACACTCCGTTCGCGGAATGTAAATTGTGAAGCGGTCACATGCAGTCATGCACAATCAACAGTCCACCCCGACTACGTCGGAAAAATAAATACTCAAGTAAATGATAAATTTCTCTTTTAAAAATCACAAAATAGTATAACCTTATCCAGAATATAGTTATCCACGGAGGAGAAATTATTTTTTAAATGATTAAGAAGGTACACTCTAGCCTTCGTAAGAAATAAGTTACAAATTCAATAGCATTATCAGTCTAATATTATTGGCAGGATCAAATGTACAACACGTAAGGCATACTAGTGGGTCCTAGACTACCCGGACATGGCATAATAGTAGCTACGCACGGACTTCCGTCACCTCGTGCGTACGTAGCCCCCGCAGATAGTAGCACATACTTAATTAGTTCACCTAGGGGGACAATTCCCCCTCACAAAGTTAGAAACGAGACTTACCTCGCTCCGAAATTCCCTAACCGGCTTCCAATCCCTTCTGACGACTCCAGTGGATGCACAACGCCCCAAAACTACCAAATAACAGGCAAAGCAATGAAAATTCATTCTAATAGTCGTAACAAATTCAAATTATATACTTTTCCCAACTCCGCTCAGTGAATTGACCAAAATGCCCTCAGGCCCTCGGGCCCTCGGGCCCGGATTCCGAAATTTCTCGAAGATATATCCTACCCATGGCCTTACTAACACAAATATACAATTTACTCTAAATTCCATGCTCAGATTCGTGTTAGAAATCCGAAATACAATTTTCTAGGTCTTTCCTCCAAAATCCCAATTTTTTTTCTACTAATTTCTATGTCTAATCCATGCATATAACTTGTATTTAACTTAAAAACATGAAGAAATTACTTACCTTGACATTGATGATGAAATTCCCCTCTTGAAGCTCTCCTAAAATTGCCTAAGCCATGAGAAAAATGATAGGAATGGCCAAAATCCCGGTTTAAAAACATTTTTCCCAGGCAATTTTTTTCACCTGCGATCCAGTCCTCGCACCTGCTTCCGCAGGTGCGCCCAAGAGCTCACACCTGTGGTTTCCTTCTCCTCCAGCTGAATCCACACTTGCGACCCAGTGCCCGCATCTGCGCCTTCGCAGGTGCGGAAATTCCATCGCACCTGCGATCCCAGCCAAGCCATCCCACTCTCGCACGTGTGGTTCCAAAGCCGCACCTACGGCCAAATCCTTGCAGGTGCGGTCACACCATACAGCAGCAGCTCTAGCTCCTCTTCTAACTTTAAATTTGATCCGTTAACCACCTGGAATCAACCCGAGGCCCCCCGAGACCCCTCGAGGCCTCAAATCACATCAAACAATGCCGAAATCACGAATCACACCAAAACTCAATTTTATGAACATTGAAATTTCCAACTTCTACACCCGAAGCCGAAACCTATCAAATCATGTCTGATTGACCCCAAATTTTGCACACAAGTCATATTCGACATTACGGACCTGCTTCAATTTCCGGAATTGCATTCCGACCTCGATATCAAAATTTCCACTTCCGATCGGATTTCTCAAAAACCTTCAAATTTCTATCTTTAGCCAAATGACTTCAAAATGACCTACGGACATCCGAATTCACTTCCGATCGCGCTCACGACTCCAGAATCACCATACAGAGCTATTCCTAGGCTCGGAATCCTATACGGACATGAATATCACTGAAATTCGCTTCAAGCCAAACTTAGGAAATTTTCTTCAAATTGCCGACTTCCACAATATACGCCGAAATGCTCCTGGGTTACCCAAAACCCGATCCGGACATATGCCCAAGTCGGGAATCATAATACGAACCTACAGGAACCTTCAAATCCTGATTCTGAGGTCATTTACTCAAAATTCCAATCTTGGTCAATTTCTCCAACTTAAGGTTTCTGAAATGAGAATTTTCTTCCCAATTTGACTCTAAACTTTCCGAAACTCGATTCCGACCATGCCTACAAGTCATAATACCTGAAACGGTGCTTCTCATGACCTCAAACTGCTGAACAACGTGCTAGAGCTCAAAACGACCGGTTGGGACGTTACATTCTCCCCCACTTAAACAGATGTTCATTCTCTAATGTGATAAGAACCGCTCTGGAGTTATTTGAATTCACTGTTTGACGCCTCGAGCACCTGCCCGTGCTACCACAACCCAGTTGAGCACATTAGCTTGATCAATTCTAAAGATATCCTCTTTTATCCATCCCATAAACTCAGAACCCAGTTCCAACACCTGAAATTCTCTGCCAAGCCTAGTTCCAATATATAAACACCTATCAACTACCACACGACATACCAGAACATGACTACATACCTTTGCTGAATCAGCACCATGCACCGCATAACTCATCATCTGACCACAATGACACTCCCTGAACCTTAATAGCCAAAATTCCACGAATCTGATGCTCCCAATGCACCTCATGATATATATATATATATATACATCCTGCTATAATGCTGCCGATACCACCACAACTGAGGAGATGTGTAGAAATTCTAACCAATTGCAGAGTTAACCAATCCTTGAATCTCTCCTCTCAGCTAGAATCATTACCTCATTACGAACCAACTAATGGTATTTGTCCTTTAATATACTTCACAAAATCTTATCGCACTGATCCCTGGTCCAATAATCTCTTCTCGCCTAGTAGGAACTGCTCAGACAACAAATCACCCCAAACATGACCAACAGTCTCACATGATAACACAACGCGCCAATAGGCCACAACTTGAACACGATACATAAGGAAATGACTCAGGAAGGGACTACTCAACTCACGCAACTTATTATGAACTCTTCTCAGAAAATAGAAAACAAAACACAAGAAAAATAGACCTAGGGAACCTTTCTCAACATCACACTGTTGCGGCACGCAACCCGATCCAAATAACAAGCCTGTGGCGGCACGCCACCCGATCCAAATAACATAACCGTGGCGGTGTGCCACCCGATCAAAATAACATAAAATTCACTTAAGAAGACACACACTAAGCTAAATTGCTCATTACCACAAAATATCGAACATCGGTCACAAGCACACTTAGTGTATAATACCATCCTGGGGAGACTAAAAGGCCATATGCTACAAAACTCAAGAACAACTGAGGTGCGATATATATATATATATATATATCG
>ML392731.1:0-12396 GCA_005239525.1 Nicotiana knightiana | reverse complement strand
TATATATATATATATACACTATGGATCTCAAGAGCTATCCTGCTCACATAACATCACCACTACGCGGGACCTCAACACATAAGAAATTATCAAGATGTTTCACAACTCACACGGCACAATCATAATATTACATGGATTTGACGAAGACGGAACAACACCTGATATTCCAGTACCCCTCCTTGAGGAGCACTATACTGAAATGAACACATGTGATTCGCATGAAGCCCAAAATCTTGTTTAAATCCATTCATACACTTCAAGCTGATTCTGCTCACAATGAACTAGGCTGATAGCCTTACCTGGGTCCAAAATAACCCACTTCCTCTCATAATACACAAGAACAACCATCATAGCCGGGACAAACACCCCACAATCCCCAACCAACTGAACCGAACGCCTTCCTGGCATAAATCCTCAAATAAGCAATATTGCACTTCCTTATACTTGGTCTAAATCTTCAACCAATCAGGTGACTACATGTCACACTTATACAATATTCTCGTGGTTACACTCCCATGAACTTCCACACCAGGTAACAAGTCTGCACATCCATACCACTGACCACACTAATGCCGCAAAGCACATCAAGAACCCATGACTAGGGTACAAAGCCTCTTTCACCGAATATCGATCTCAGGTGACACCGAAGATAACACTAGCTTACTTTGAACTTCCAAATCACCTTTTCTTGTTCATCCGAGCTCCTGACATCCTTGTCAACACCGAACTGCAACCTCGATTCCTTACTTCTAGTTACATACTGCTTACCGCACCTAACATGCCAATATGAGATAGCGCAAAAATTCCATCATAACTTCTGAACCACTAATAGGGTGAACACTTCATCATATAGAAACCTTTTACTTACCTCAATTCAAGAGAACCACCACAACACACGAGTGAATTCCCACACTCACAATACATGTAAATCCTTAAGTAGTGGTCTATACCACCGTAAACCTTCCGGGATCCGCCTACACCTGACAGGCCATAGCACTCGAATGCTCCCTCATGAAGTCTATTACGACGGCCGACAAGCCCCCCACATACCATCCCAACCACATGCATAATTTAATTACACTGACAAAACCGATCACTGCCGTACATGTGCCATTTCAAACATGGCTAACCAATCCATCTTCTTTTAATCGTCCTTAATTGCCTCAGAAATAATAGTAACCCTATTCTACTCATAACAAACTCAATCCTCACTCTTCCCGAGTGACCTTGATTCACGAGACCATGCTGCCTAAATCCCGCAACCCATCTCATACCCTCTTGATAATCATTCTACAACTCGGAGTTTATTTCTCTCACCCCTCCAATACTATCATGTACGCTGAAACATATCATAGAACACCCCAACCATCTTCCCTTTTCTCAGAAATTATACTGCAAAAGCTCGACTCTTAATCATATTGCTGCCTGAAACCCTTAAATGTCGCATTCTTAACTTTTGAATTTACTAGGACCGCTATTGAGAGTCACCCACTCTGACTGGACCCGAATACAATCAACTCCAAGGCTCTTCTAGCACATGAACACCCTTTTTAATGAAGCACGTGACTGAGTCACTACCCTTACAACTCGCCTATGCATTAAGCATAAATTCTAAATCTTTCAAAGCCTATCCCTGGTCCGATAGGACCAAATTTTGCACATATTTATCAAATCACATGTACAATTACCATTTTACTCCTTCCCCTTAGTTGTAATAACTTGCCAACCATGCCACCGCTAACCTATTCACCGGAGATAACTCACCTGTGGAAATCACCAACGGACACCTTCCAACGACGCTGAAATGCACACTCTCTGCGACATCAATACCCCATCCTACGCCCTGCTTTATTTACCAACTTTACTAGTCCGTCCGCTCCCCATGGACATCCATTAAATGTGCGACGATATCTTCTAATTTCAAGCTATAATGCATCCTTCTTCATATCAACAACTCCTCTCTGTTGCATCCAACCTTCCGCCAAAATGACCCACATTTCAACTTAAGCTCGTGGACCCAATCACCATCCACAAAAACTCTCAAACTTTCCCTCAAGGTAGGCAGTTATCTTACCACTGAACTCCTGTGCTACGCTGCCACTCTCCCACTTGTTAAACTCATTCCTTTAAACAACTATCTGACCTTTATTCCTTACACCTGGCCTTTTAGAAAGGGAACCACCGCCTAGCACTTTTCACATATCTTCCTTCATCGTATGCTGCCCAATTGCTGCCTCAATTCAATATCATTCTCTGTAGCTCTTAATCCAGAAGTTCGCCACGACCTCAAACTCTCTGAAGATCATTTATCTCGAGCTTCCTTCATTTTCAAAACTTATCCAGTACTGAACCACCACAACTCACGATCTCTACCAATCGCATTCTTCAATACTTATTCACAATACTCTGGCCCCATGCACCCGAAGAAACCATGGCAATGACCAACTTAACACATTCCATTCGATCAAGGACGACGATAACACGTCACATGTGAATACTTCACCTTACTTGAAAACACCAAGTCTTACTACTTTATGAACCCCCAACCAGACCATTCATAATCCAAATGCCTTTCTTCTACCGGAACTAAAATACCGAAATCTCGAAATCACGCTCTGAAAAGACCTCCCTTCAAACCATTCATCAGGACCTAACATATGGGAAAGCATTCTATCATCATATCAACATCGCGCGATAACCAATCGTAAGCATCATCACTACCTAAGCATAGCCTTAAGGCTCTCAGAAACATAGCTATTGAGCTGAAACAACATATTATCGTTCCGCAGGGCAACAACAATAGCCTCAACCAACTTCGCAGGGAGAAACATCCCGCACCACACCCATAGCACCATTTCAATTCCTCAAATTCCTAATTCATAGCAAGCGCTCCGCGACGCGTAAGATTGAGTAGGAATAAACATAGGCATAAGCCTCAAAGGAATCGAATCGCACGATGAGGAATCAATAAGGGAAGTACTCCTAACATCCCTGTAGCCTCTCGAAGATAAGTACAGACGTCTCCGTACCGATCCGCAAGACTCTACTAGACTTGCTCATGAGTAGTGAGATCTAAGGGAACCTAGTGCTCTGATACCATGTTGTCACGACCCAAAATCTACTAAGGTTGTGGTGGCGCCGGACACCACCGTCAGGCAAGCCAATCATCAATTAGTTGAAATGATTTCCTGTTTTAACATTTTTCAAAATTGTTACCTTTCACTTACAAGTTATAATAGCGAATAAAAATTTATCAAATAAATACGACAGGTAAACCATTCCATTTATTAAATTAAATCCTCAAACACATCCCAGAACCCGGTGTCACAAGTGCATGAGTAAATTCTAAGAATTTTACAATTTCTACAAAACTTGTCCGAAATACTATTGGATAAGGAAATTAAAATAAAATAATACAATACGAGGGAGACTCTGTCAGCTACGGATCGCCTAAGTCTCCAAACCAACCACATCGCTTTGAATGTACCTGTGCAATAAAAATGCATAGCAAGTGTAACATGAGTACGAAAACAACGTGTACTCAGTAAGTCGACCGCCTAACCTCAAAGAGGTAGTGATGAGAGGTCGACTTGACACTCACTAAGGTCCAACAATATAATTTAACAGAATATGATGAAAACGGTAAGCATCAAATATATAAGGCACTGAAATCCAAGTAAATACTGGACGTAAATAAGTAATTACTAGTTCATCTTGCCCCAAGTATCTGTCAAATCAATATCCATGAATTCAGTTACAATTTATCATGAGCATACGGGATAAGGACAACCGGCCTGAGCCATGAAAATAATAATGTCTGTGCACTGCCGAGGGTCGAACGGCCCGAACCATAAGTGCACCTTCGCCATAAAATAATCATATCTATGCACTACCATGTGTCGAACGACCCGAACCATAAGTGCATTTTTCAATCCGCCGAGGCGTACGGCCCGCTCCCATGAGAGTGGGGGAAATAACACCCCGCTCGCAGAATGTAAATTGCGAAGCGGTCACATGCAGTCATGCACAAACAACAGTTCACCCCGACTATGTCGGGAAAACAAATACTCAAGTAAATGACAAATTTCTCTTTTAAAAATCATAAAATAGTATAGCCTTATCCGGAATATAGTTATCCACAGAGGAGTCAATTCTCTTTTAAATGATTAAGAAGGTACACTCTAGCCTTCGTAGGAAATAAGTTACAAATTCAATAGCATTATCAGTCTAATATTATTGGCAGGATCACATGTACAACACGTAAGGCATGCTAGTGGGTCCTAGACTACCCGGACATGGCATAATAGTAGCTACGCACGGACTTCTGTCACCTCGTGCGTACATAGCCCCCGCAGATAGTAGCACATACTTAATTAGTTCACCTAGGGGTACAATTCCCCCTCAAAAAGTTAGAAAAGAGACTTACGTCGCTCCAAAATTCCCTAACCGGCTTCCAAGCCCTTCCGACGACTCCAATGGATGCACAACGCCCCAAAACTACCAAATAACGGGCAAAGCAATGAAAATTCATTCTGATACTCGTAAAAAATTCAAACTATATACTTTTCCCAACTTCTCTCAGTGAATTGACCAAAATGCCCTTAGGCCTACGTGCCCGGATTTCAAAGTTTCTCGAAGATATATCCTATCCATGGCCTTACTAACACAAATATACAATTTACTCTAAATTTCATGCTCAAATTCGTGGTAGAAATATGAAATACAATTTTCTAGGTCTTTCCTCCAAAATCCCAATTTTTTTTCTACTAATTTCTATGTCTAATCCATGCATATAACTTGTATTTAACTTAAAAATATGAGGTAATTACTTACCTTGACATTGATGATGAAATTCCCCTCTTGAAGCTCTCCTAAAATTGCCTAAGTCATGAGAAAAATGAGAGGAATGTCCAAAATCCCGGTTTAAAAACATTTTTCCCAGGAAATTTTTCGCATCTGCGATCCAGTCCTCGCACCTGCGCTTCCGCAGGTGCGCCCAAGAGCCCGCACCTGCGACTTCCTTTTCCTCCAGCCGGATCCGCATCTGCGACCCAATGCCCGCATCTGCGCCTTCGCAGGTGCGGAAATTCCATCGCACCTGCGATCCCAGCCAAGACATCCCACTCTCGCACCTGCGGCTCTGCACCTACGGCCAAATCCTCGCAGGTGCGGTCATACCAGACACCAACAGCTCCAGCTCATCTTCTAACTTTAAATTTGATCCGTTAACCACCCGGAATCAACCTGAGGCCCCCCGGGACCCTGTCTAATGACACGACCCCATCCCATAACATCCCACGGACTTGCTCGAGGCCTCAAATCACATAAACAATGCCGAAATCACGAATCGCACCCAAACTCAATTTTATGAACTTTGAAATTTCCAACTTCTACACCCGATGCCGAAACCTATCAAATCACGTCCGATTGACCCCAAATTTTGCACACAAGTCATATTCGACATTACGGACCTGCTCCAATTTCCGGAATCGCATTCCGACCTCGATATCCAATTTTCCACTTATGATCGGATTTCTCAAAAACTTTCAAATTTCTATCTTTAGCCAAATGACTTCAAAATGACCTACGGACATCCGAATTCACTTTCGATCGCGCTCCCGACTCCAGAATCACCGCACGGAGCTATTCCCAGGTTCGAAATCCCAAACGGACATCACTATCACCAAAATGCTCTTCAAGCCAAACTTAGGAAATTTTTTTCAAATTGCCGACTTCCATAATATACGCCGAAACACTCCCGGGTTACCCAAAACCCCATCCGGACATACGCCTCAGTCCGAAATTATCATACGAACCTACAAGAACCTTCAAATCCTAATTCTGAGGTCATTTACTCAAAATTCCAATCTTGGTCAATTTCTCCAACTTAAGGCTTCTAAAATGAGAATTTTCTTCCCAATTTGACTCTAAACTTTCCGAAACTCGATTCTGACCACGCCTACAAGTCATAATACTTGAAATAAAGCTGCTCATGACCTCAAACTGCTGAACGACACGCTAGAGATCAAAACGATCGGTCGGGTCGTTACAATTGTGATATTAATTATTGTGATATGGTGGGACCGGGTTGCATGCCGCTATAGTTTTATTTATATTCTATTATTCATGTTATTAAGAGGAAATATGGGTGAATATGACATGTACGGTGAAATCGGGTTGTGCGCCGCAACAACTTATATGTTTATGATTTCCTTGACTGTGTTAGTTGTACGATAGTCTTAAATTGTACTTAAGGATTGGTAATATCTTAACACTGCCGAAATACTTTTGAGAACTGTAATTACTTCATGCAAGTTACTGCTTACTTTATTTTGTTTTCCTTTCCGCTTTTATTATATACTCTATGCAGATTATGTTGTGAGTGACCCGTCGTAGCCTCATCACTCCTTTGTTGAGGTTAGGCTCGACACTTACCACTACATGGGGTCGGTTGTACTGATACTACACTCTGCACTTCTTGTGCAGATTTTGGAGGTAGTCCGAGCTAATTGAGCGGTTGGCTATAGGATTCACTTGCTAGGAGACCCAAGGTAGACTTGTGGGCGTCCGCAGGCCCTGGCGTCCCCTTCCATGCCTCATACTTTACTGTTTTCTTTATTCCGCAAACAATTGTATTTCTTTCGGATAAATACTTGTAGAAAAATCTTATATTGTTCGTGAATTGTGACTCCGAATTCTAGGTAGTAGTACATATTCAAGGTTATTATATATAAGTCCTTGTTCATTTCGACTTGTTATAGCTTGCTTGTTGTTAATCACTAAAATGTAAAATAATTGGCTAATAAATCTCTAACATTGGCTTGCCTAGAAAGTGTAATGTTAGGCGTCATCACGGTCCCAACGGTGGAAATTTCGGGTTGTGACAATTTTACACAAGCGGGTTCAATTTAAAATAACACAAATCGATAGCAGAGGCATCGAACATGGTGAACAAAATTTTGTCGAATTTTTGTTAATTCTTTTCCTTTTTGGTCTCCTTTGATTATAGTGTTATATTAAAATTAAGTTTTTTATAAGTGAGTGCACTATATTTTATAAATTTTGGCATTTTAATAGTACAGAAAGTATTTCCTCCTAATTATTTGAATAATTTATCTTTTTTTTTAACCAAACACTCTTATCTATTTAATTTAACAAATTTTAATTTTTCAAAATTTTGTTAAAATAAACAAGAAAATTATTTAACCAATAAATTTTTATATAAACTGCATGGAATTAGACATATTAATAAATCCTTTTGTGTTTATAACTAAGAAGGTATTATCTACAAATAGAGGATAATAAAAAAGAGTTACAATCTACAAAATTAATACCAATAATTAAAGAAAGAGGGTTAATGCACTAAATCAGAAATTATAAAACAAATAAATTTTCTTAACATAAACTAACAAATTATAAATAATTTCATTAAATATACTTGCATGATTTAGCAAAATTTATGAAATAGAGAATTAAAGAACGCTTTGTAGAAAGGTTCAATTTTTTGAAGTAAAATAAAGTTGATTTCCGTTGAGTTAAGTTAAAAATATGAAGTAAAATAGAGAAAAGAAGAATTAGAAGACACTGGAATAATAATTTTACAACGTATATGGTGGTTACTCATTGCACTTTCTCTGTAGCAATAGAAATAGTAAAAGAAAAATTACAAAAAACAATAAAAGGGAAAAGGGGACTCGAACGCTTAACCTCAAGTGTACCCTTGAACCCGCATAACCATGTTTACAAATATATTCTTTTCTAGTAGCTTTAACTATATTAGTACATGCGAATTTCCACTATTTTAAACATAAATTACTGATGAACACAGTACTATATTTCGATGAAGCGGGTTTAACTTAGTAACACGTGGGTCCGCCCCTGACTCAAAGTCCGACTCAGGCTCAGCATAAAAGTTTTTACCATGTGTTGCTGTATTTTGATTTTATCCACGACTTTTTGATTTGTAGCAGGGCAGCGGAGGAGTTGAATTTGAGTTATGATTTATTAACATATCGGACAATATTAACAAGATGAACTCCCAGACTGTTTTCTCAGGAACGATGGAAAAAAACGATGTAAATAGAAGCTGAAACCTTTACAAAGTCAGGCAATGGCTCAACTGTAAACTCTGATGTGAAGTTCACATTTTTTTCTTGTAAACAAATTATAATATTACAGTTGAAGAGCTTTCTGCGGTAGTATTATGTCTTTTATTTAAGATGGATGTCTGCATTTGGAAGAACTCTCAATGCTTAATATTATTGCAATCCTGGTATTTATCTTCTCAAGAAAAGTAATTGTTGTTCAGATTTTATTTCTCTTTTAAGAAATTCGTCCAAGACGAAAGCTCAAATTATATAGTAGATCACTTGAAAATAACACATGAATAATAGGTGGTAATCAAACTTGAACCCAATTAATGGCGCTGGATTATTAGTTGAGTCGATTATTCAAACCCAATAGCATATTATGCAACTGATGGGGGAAAAGTGTGAACGGGAACACAGTTTGATTTTCTAATCAAGCTCATTATTATTAGACATTATTACTTTGTTAAATTATGTTAACTAGATAGTGTCCACTTAACCAACATCATTACGATCAGAAAGGCAGGGCAGCTACAGAGTGAACAAATATTTGGCCTAAATTCTTTTTTGGAAGTTGCTTTTGTTTGATAGTTAGGTAAAAAAAAACATCTTTTTATCCAAAACATTGGAAAAGAAGTGACCTTGCCTCCTGAATCTAGATTCGTGTTTGCTAGTTTTGGAGGCAATCCTTACCACCAATCAAAAGTTAATTTTGTAAACTGTCCATTCAACGAAGGATTTAAAATTTAAGCTCGAATAGACCTCCAAAAAGAATTGCTAACTTAAAATCGATGCAACTATTTAAGAATTCCAGCAATAGTGAAAAAGCACCAGTTTGAAATTCACAAAACTATAGATGATAAGAAAAGCCAGTTCAAAGTATTCTATTAAACTATACCAATGAAAATGAAGAACTACTAGTACTATATATCAACCACTTAATCCACTTCCTCAATCTTAGGTCCTGCACTGCTAGCACCAGCTGGTGGAGCATCATCATCCATAGGTGCACCAGCATCACCACCAGCACCCTGGTACATCTTGGCAATTATGGGATTACAAATGCCCTCAAGCTCCTTCATCTTGTCCTCAAACTCATCAGCTTCTGCAAGCTGGTTGCTGTCAAGCCATGAAATTGCCTGATCAATGGCATCCTCAATCTTCTTCTTGTCGTCCGCGCTAAGCTTTGAACCAATTTTCTCGTCCTTCACCGTGTTCCTCATGTTCTAGGCGTAATTCTCCAATGCATTCTTGGCCTCCACCTTCTTCTTGTGATCCTCGTCTTCCGCCTTGTACTTCTCAGCTTCCTGCACCATCTTCTCAATTTCTTCCTTTGATAACCTACCCTTGTCATTGGTAATTGTAATCTTGTTCTTCTGTCCAGTGGTCTTGTCCTCCGCAGAGACGTTCAAGATACCATTTGCATCAATATCGAAGCAGACAGTGATCTGAGGCACACCTCTAGGAGCAGGAGGAATACCAGAAAGCTCAAATTTACCCAATAAATTGTTGTCTCTTGTTCTTGCTCTCTCACCCTCGAACACCTGAATCAACACCCCGGGTTGGTTATCAGAGTATGTGGAGAATACTTGCTCTTTCTTGGTAGGAATTGTGGTGTTCCTCGGAATCAGGACAGTCATCACCCTCCAGCAGTTTCTAAACCAAGAGACAGAGGTGTGACATCCAAAAGCAGCAAGTCTTGGACCTTCTCGTTACCCTCTGCGCTAAGAATGGCGGCTTGCACAGCAGCACCATAGGCAACAGCCTCATCAGGGTTGATGCTCTTGCAAAGCTCCTTGCCATTGAAATAGTCCTGCGACAGCTGCTGCACCTTGGGAATTCGAGTGGATCCACCGACAAGAACAACATCATGAACGGTGCTCTTATCCATCTTGGCATCCCTCAAACATTTCTCAACTGGCTCCATACACTTCCTAAAGAGATCCATATTCTATTCCTCGAATCTGGCACGAGTAATGGTAGAATAAAAGTCAACCCCCTCATACAGCGAATCAATTTCAATTGTTGTCTGCGCAGTGGAAGAGAGAGTTCTCTTTGCCCTCTCACAAGATGTCCTTAATCTTCTTAGAGCTCTTGGATTACCACTAATATCCTTCTTGTGCTTTCTCTTGAATTCCTGGACAAAGTGGTTTACCATTCTGTTATCAAAATCCTCACCTCCAAGGTGAGTGTCTCCTGCTGTAGCTTTCACCTCGAAAATACCCTCTTCAATAGTGAGAAGGGATACATCAAAAGTACCTCCACCAAGATCGAAGATAAGCACGTTCTTCTCACCTACACTAGTAGCTTTCTTGTCCAGACCATATGCAATAGCAGCAGCTGTAGGCTCATTAATAATACGCATGACATTCAGCCCCGAAATAACACCAGCATCTTTAGTAGCCTGACGCTGTGAGTCATTGAAGTAAGCAGGCACAGTCACCACCGCATTCTTTACAGTTGATCCAAGGTAGGCCTCAGCAATTTCCTTCATCTTTGTCAGCACCATAGAAGAGATTTCTTCAGCAGCAAACTGCTTCTCTTCACCCTTGTAGTTTACGACAATCATAGGCTTATCACCAGGTCCAGGTATAACCTTAAAAGGCCACAATTTCATGTCATCCTGTACAGATGCATCACTAAACCTCCTGCCAATAAGCCGCTTTGCGTCTGCCAATGTAAAGCACGTGGTGAGCACTAAATAACAAAACTTAAATCATATTAATGCTGCACGGCTCTATTTTTCACGACACCTATTCAACTAGCAAATTAACACGGAAAGCACATTAATTCCATAAAAAGAGTTGGATGATCCCGTAGTCAACTATACTGGCATAGTGAATACTCCCTCCGTTCACTTTTACTTGTCACGTTTCACTTTTCGAGAGTCAATTTGACTAATCTTTGAAGCTAAATTGAATTAGATTTTTTAAATATTCTAAAATTAAAATTTAGATATTTGCAAACTATACGAAAGTACTATAATTTGTAATTCGCCCCATATCAATATGGTGAAACAATAATATTAAAGCGTTGGTCAAAGTATAGATGGTTTGAATCTCCAAAAGCGAAACATAACAAGTAAAAGTGAACGAAGAGAGTATTAATTAGGAGTAAACTCCACGTGCAGAATAAGAACCTGAAACCTATATAGTAACACTTGTTCCTACCACGTGATTAATTAGAATAATCAGACTAATGTCTGGCAAGGGCTATAGCATGCATTAAGATATGATATCCTTTCAGATTAAAACAATTCCGATCCAAAAGTTCATTCACTGAATTCTCTAATTCTCTTATGCCCACAGCAAATTCACCAGATAATCTTAAATTATTTATATAATTGACCCGCACATACTATTTGTACATCAGATTCTTTCTTTCGTCTATCACACCTACGGATGGCAACCGAGCGGGGCGGGACAGGTGCAGGGCGGGTTTGCAAAACCCATAAAAATTTCAACCCGCCTCGCTCCGCCCGCATAATTATTTTTTCAGTTTTCAACCCGTCCCGCTTAATTTTTTTTTCTTTAATTTCCTTTAATTTCGTGTCACTTAAAATACGATTGTGTAAAACTACTTAAGAGTACCTTCTAAGCTTATAAGTTGTTACAAGGTAGGTAGAAATTGTATCGTTCCTTCAACTGTAGCTTCTCGGATCTCTTTCACTGGTGCAAAATTACTCTGTTAAAATTAATTGCATATATTAGTGGTTCAAAAATCTCTCATGTGTTAAGAAAGAAAGTTAGAAGATCCAAAGAAAAAAGAAGCAAACTGGAAGATATAGTTGCAATTCAATCATTTTTTACAGCGATATTGGCATTGGCAAATTACCTGAGATGGGAGTAATGGTTGGTCAACTAATTCAAATATTAAGTCAACAAAAGCGTCCAATAATTTGAAACAAGTCTCCTTGATAGCTTTTGTAACGTCCACTAAAATATTTGGAAACTGATCCAAGTCCCTCGATAATGGCTGTTCAAGTGGAAATGATGCAAGTTATGTGTTTCATTTCAAAAAAGTTAAAATTTAAAGTTTGCCCTGCGTTGCACCCGCATTAAATCCGTTACTTGTTCTGTCTCGTCCTCTGTTTTAACCCTCCCGCCATGCCCCGCCCCATTGCCATCCCTAATCACACCCCTATTCCCACACAAATATTCAATTTTCGAGTATGAATTTGAGATAATAATGAAAGTATGTGAAAAATTTATTGGATAAGGATTAATTATTAAAGTATTGATTTATTGTTAATCAGTCATATCCTGTGGTTTTAGAAATAATATTCTATATTGGATTTTTTATTGCTTTT